>CAJNDV010031356.1:8443-18471 GCA_905221635.1 Symbiodinium sp. CCMP2456 | reverse complement strand
CCCTAAACACTCAACCCCTGAACCTTATACCATGCAATGAGGTCGACTATGCGAGCTTCGTGGGTGGCTGTGCCAAGCCGGGGATCCTATCTCCAATTGTCACAGAGCGCTCAGGATGTTCGGGCCTGGCCTCAGTAATATAGGGGCCTTAATATATATATATATATGTATATGTATATATATATATATGATAACATATATATATATATGTAGTATTTTGTTTTGTTTTGTTTTTTGTTTTTTTTGGGGGGTAGAGGGGAGGTTGGGTGGGGTTCTTTGTTATAGTTATAGTAAACTATATCCCAAAACCCCTATTCTAGCTATCAAGGCCCCTACCTTAATGGCTTCTCTGTCTGTTTGTGTGTCTGGTTCCAGATGGAAATTCACGACCCACGAGCTAAAGCAGCTGGAATCCTGGCGAAAATCCCTTCATAGTTCGGCGCCCTTCCGACGATGAAGACGAATATAGGGGCCTTATAACCAGAATACTGTTTTGGGGCCCATTATACTATCTATACTTATAATGAGGAACCCCCCCAAAAAAAATAGTATTTGGCACGAGCTTGGGTTGCTTTTCTGGTATTTTTTGTTCAAACCATGGCGGAATAGATGCAGTATCTTGAGATTCGATTTGAATAGAAAACATGGATAGCTGAAGCCCTTAACCCTAAAACCCTAAACCCTAAATCTTAAACCCTAATCCCCAAACCCTGAGTTCTTAGGGCGGAGGTTTTTTTTGGTGCGAGCGCGCCTTGCATGCTGAAGCGTTCATCCCTGGTCCTCCCCCGGGATCCCCAAACAAATTATAGGGTTTAGGGTTTAGGGTCTAGGGTCTAGGGTTTAGGGTTTAGGGTTTAGGGTTTAGGTTTCTGAGTTTGGTCTCTGATTGGTCCCTGATTGGTCGCTTATTGGTCTCTGCTTGGTCTTTGTGGCCCTCTAAGGGTAGTCGGGTGTTTACGACAAGCAGACCGTCTTTGGACACCTAAAGACCTCGAGCCCCAAAACCCGAAAAGCCTGAAATCACAAAGCCGTAGATGGCACAAAAAAAATCGGCATCTCAAACCTCAACTCCAGCTTACAGTAATCCCCCCAAACAATACCTCCGTAAGTCCTAGAATTCCCAAACCGCCTGAAGCCCCTTGTAACCAGAACTCCTTGAACCCTCAACCCTAAAACCCTAAACCCCTAAAGCCTAAAACCCTAAAATCCTAAACTTACCCTAAGACCCTAAACCCTAAACCCTAAAACCCGAAAGCCTAAAACCCTAGGCCCTAAAGCCTACCCGATGGACGCGATCTTGCCCAGGGCTCCGACTCCTGCGTCCGGTTCCTCTGTGACGACATGGAAGGTTGGATGCCCGGGGCTGGAGCTGGTAGGGCTTAGGGTTTGGGGTTTAGTCGTTTAGGGTTTAGGGCTTAGGGCTTTGGGTTTAGGGTTTAGGGTTTAGGGTTTAGGGTTTAGGGTTAAGGGCTTAGGTTTTTTGTGGTTAGGGTTTGGGGCTTGGGCTCAGGGTCAGGGCTTGGGGTATAGCGCCCAGGGGTGAAGGACTACCTTGATGGGTCTAGGGCCTTGTCGGCTCTAGGGTTTCAGACTCTTCGGCTTAGGGTTTAGTGTTTAGGGCTTAGGGGGCTAGGTTTTGAAAATTGGAGCTGTTGAGACGGGAATGGTTCGGGCTTTGGTACGCGGGGTGGATTTCCAGTGTTAGCTTTGTCTACCGTATACGAAAGCCTGCCCTTTTGGCTCGACATCGCGCCAAACAGACTGGACCTGTAAGTTACACAGCATGGTGTTTGACTGCGAAGAACCATCCGCAGGTCCTTTGCACCTGAACCCCCAAAAGGTTTAGGGTTCAGGGTTTAGGGTTTAGCTAAATACGGTTTAGGATTCAGTGTTTAGGGTTTACTTAGAGGTTCATGGGTAGTTATAAGTGGGGCTATAAGTCCCCGAATACGGGTTATAAGTATAGTCTCCTTACTTATAAACCCCCCATCTATAACTGCCCATACCCCCCCAAGTAGGAAACCCCAACAAGTCGGAAACCCCAACAAGTCGGAAACCAGATCAAGGACAATTAGTGCTGGGATTCCCTTATAAATCAGTCTTAAGGATTGAGGCTATTGGGTTTCCAACTTAGAATGGGCTTCTACTGTAGGAAAAAAGAGTTCGGGGACCTTAGGACATAGGGTTTGGGGGATCGGGTTCAGGCGGAGGTGTTAGGCATGTAAGCAAACTCTCTGAGCTCTGTAAACCCTAACCTTCCCAGAGAACCCAATACCCCTTAATTAAGGAATATACCTTAAATCTTAGTAATAAGGGCCCTATAAGTTAAGGTATATTCCGTAATTAAGGTATGTTGGGTTCTCTGGGTTCTAAACCCTAAATCCTACTGTCAGCCCTCAGCCCTATGCTGTAGGGGCTTGAATACTTGCCTATATTTTTTGTAGGGGGGTTCCTTATTATATTTATAGTATGATGGGCCCCCAAACCCTATTCTAGCTATCAAGGGATTTTGGGGGTTCCTTATTATAATTATAGTATAATGGGCCCCCAAAACCCTATTCTAGCTATTAGAGTAAGGCCCCTAGACTAGAACCTCGTAGACTGGAGCAAGCCCGGAGGTGGCCGATCACCGCAGGGGCGGCACCTGCGCGTCTGAGGAGGTTTAGGGCTGGGCATGAGCAATAAGGCCCCTACGCTGCGGCACTTGTATAAGGGTTCTGAGGACAGCTTGGGTTTCGGGTTTAGGGTTCAGGGTTCAGGGTTTGGGGTTTAGGGTTTTGGATTTAGGGTTTAGGCTTCAGGGTTTAGGGTTTGGGGTTTAGGGTTTAGGGTTTTGGATTTAGGGCTTAGGCTTCAGGGTTTAGGGTTTAGGGTTGTAGAAGGTTCTAGGTTTTGCAGGTTTGCGGGCTTCGGCATTCGGATATCGCTGGAAAGGGTCAGGTGAGTTCATGAGGAGTTGAGGTTCACGAACTTGCCCGCACGGCCGACATCCATATGGGGGTTTCCGAAAATAGGGGACCCTAGTATAGTACCCTAAATAATAGGATCCCTATTATAAGGACCCCAAAATAAGGTACCCTAGTTTTCTGAAGCTCCCATATGGGTAGTTCTCTGCATGAAAGTAGCTTTGTTGATCCCCCAAAAAGCATACGGCACCCTTATAAACGGGACCCCACAAGGGACCCGAGTTTAGATAACATCCATAGCACTTCGTCCCGAGGGTTATCGGGCCTCGCCACGATAGCTGTGCTACGAGCACACGTTGATGGTCAGAGTCGCTGGAGCTTTCGGGAGTCCTTGTAATGATACCCTAGAATAAGACCCGATAAAATGTACCCTCCAGTTGTACCCTGTAGTAACTCGTCATAACACTGGTACCCTGTGCTATAGTGGTACCTCAAAGATAGTATCCCGCATCATAGCTTTGTGGGCTCCCTGATGGCCTTAAGTTCGGATGAGCCTTGCACTTAAGAACTAAACCCTAAACCCTAAACCCTAAACCCTAAACCCTAAAGAACTCCCCAGTATAGACCTCTAATACGATAGCCGGATGCTTGATGCAAGAACTGCGTATCGTAGTAACATACATTTCCGAAGATCTTCAACCGGATCCTCAATATAAGGATCTCCTAAACCCTAAGCCCTAAAAGCCTAAAAAGCCCTAAAAACCCTAAACCCTAAACCATAAAAGCCCCTAAAAACCCGAAACCCTAAACCCTCAACCATAAACGCCCCAAAAACCCTAAACCCTAAACCATATAAGGATCTCCCGAAACCCCGAGCTTCAAAGGACTCCCGGAGCCACTGTAGATAGTTCAGCTCGCCAACACCAGGGCCGGAATCGGACCACGCGAAGCATTGCACTTAAGCGGTCGAGGGTTTAGGGTTTCGGGTTTAGGGTTTCAGGGTTTAGGGTTTAGGGTTCAGGGGTTTAGGGTTTAGGGTTGAGGGTTGAGGGTTGAGGGTTCTGGTTTAGGGTGAACTGTGCTCACTAATTGGGTGATACCATTTCGGGATGGTCATCTTTGCTGGTGAAGAACCCGGAATCTGCTGAAATGTGCGGGGGGGCTGTTGAAAGTGCAACCCAGTAAATCCGCTACCGGTCATACGGGACTTCGTAAGTGGGGTTTAGGGTTTAGGGTTGAGGGTTTAGGGTTTAGGGTTCAGGGTTTAGGGTTCAGGGTTTAGGGTTTATGGGTACTTAAAGGATCATGGGACTTAGTAAGTAGGGTTATAATTAGGGTAACTATACTTATAACCCCACTTAAGGGACTTATAAGCTTACTTACTAAGTCCCATGATCCTCCAAGTAGCTCTTCACATCTACTTTCTGTAGCAGGGCTGGTACGAAGATTCATGTCAGGGCTCCTCTGAATTGGGGTTCCTTGCGGACTCTTCTCTCAATAAAAGAGTACATGGACCGTGTCCTTCCAACCCTGCCACCCTAGCTGCCGGAATTTCCCCCTGCCCGAATCTCCTATAGTCCGATAACTCCCAAATCCTAAATCCAACCTCAATACAAAATCCGCATCCCCGAAACCCTAAATTCTAAGCCCAGATCAGGTAAACTGGGCCGAAACCCCATATAAGCCTTAAACCCCAAACCCTAAACCCCCGATCTCCCCAGACCCTGGTGGCGGTGAAGCACCCTCCTGTAGCATGCGCAAGGCCCGACTTCAGAGTTGCCTTGCAGTCGCCCAAAAAGGATTTAGGGTGTAGGGGTTTAGTGTTTAGGGCTTAGGGTTTGGGATTTAGGGTTTAGGATTTAGGGTTTGGGGTTTAGGGTATGGGCTTTCAGTTTAAGGGCTGTAGGGTTTTTGGATGCAGGGAACAAAGGCAATATAAGGTTGAAGATTTACGATTGTTTAAGGATCTGCATTTCGGATTTGGGATGGGGGAACGTAAGTTCTTAGGCTTTAGCGCTTCTTGTAGGTGTCTGGGTTTACGTGTTGCCTCTCTTCTGCGGTGCTAGGCTGAGTACTTCAAAAACCACCGTCGCAGATTCATGAACAGAGGCTGGAGGTTTGAGGGTTTCGGGTTAGAGGCATGAAGCATGTTCAAGGCGAAGACTGGCCCCCAGTTGCGCAGCTATTGAAACCATGGACCTGTCGGTAATGCAGTGGTTTAGGATATAGGGTTTAGTTTTTAGGGTTTAGGATTTAGGGTTTAGGATTTAGGGTTTTGGGTTTAGGGTTCTATGTTTGGGTGAACTCAAAGCCCAGGAGCGCGTCCGTTCGTGCACCCTGAAGGGCTACACCTCTGGCGCGCTGCCTGCCGGGGCCTCGAATGGCGCTGGGTTCCTTGAATATAAGGGTTTAGGGTTTAAAGGTTGCAAACAGGATTACAGCAAGTGCTAGGGTTACACAAACGGTTCCTTTGGGGGGTTACTGTCAGGGTTCTATAATATATATATATATATATATAGGGCATGAACGGATATATAGAAAAGGGTATTTGGATGATTTTTTTTGGGTACTGCTTGGCTAGTCATAATGGCACCATACAGGATGCGCTCTTCGGTTTGTCCGACCACTACAGTACACCGTAGTATAGGGGCCTAATAATTACCTACATTATTATATTATAGGGGTTCCTTATTATAAATATAATTTATAATGGGCCCCAAAACCTTATTCTAACTATTTAAGCCCCTACATTACGCTTTGGTTCGGGGCTCGAGCACGCATGTTTAGCCATGGAAGCGAAGGCGCTTGAAGAGACCGTAGCAGGGCTGGAAACGAGACTGTTGCAAAATGTTCACCCTCCCCACAAAAGCTGGAACCCTAGACCGGTTTGGGGGCCTAGAAGCGTTGTCCCTCCAGGGATTAGAAAGAAACCCAGAACAGCAAACTAAGACCTTATAATCCTTAAACTCTGAAGCCTACAGAAATCTCCGAAAAGCCACTCAGACTCAATCTCAAAAGCAGCCAGCGGCGAAGGTGAGCGTGCTGTCCTGGACGTACGATGAGTCCTCCTGTTTGGAACTGCTGCCGGGCGTTGGAGTCGTCGGGGGCTCGGCTCAGGGTTTACCCTAAACCCTAAACCCTAACTTAATTTAGGGTTTAGGGTTTAGGGTGTAAGGATTTAGGGTTTAGGGTTTAGGGTTTAGGCCTAAACCCTAAACCGCACCGACTTGTAACATTCAGCGGAGTTCGGGTCTGGGTTTACAGTTGTGGGCATAATGTAGGGGCCTTAATTAGAATGGGGTGTGGGGGCCCATGATACTTTCATGATAATAAGGAACCCCCAAACCCTATTCTCTTAATTAAGGCTCTTACACTATTGTTAGGGGGCTTCAATGTCAGGTACACGAATCTGTGGGTTACGCGATTGAGCACAGCCTCATTACTGGAAGTCTTGAATAGCCATCGTCGTTTCTTGTGGTCCCGATACACTTGACTCCAGAGCCTGAATAATATAGGGGCCTTAATAATCAGAATAGGCTGTGGGGGTATAGTATACTATAATGATAATAAGGAGCCCCCCCAAAATAGTATTCTAATATAGGGGCATTAGAAATTAGAATCGGGTTTGGGGCACATTAACACTATATATTTATAATAAGGAACCCCAAAGCCCTATTCTACATCAAGCCCGAGCCGAATGATGCAGGCCACTGTTCTATCCAGCACTCCAAAAAGAGGTGTCGGTCGGAACTTTCGGGTGCACCTTCCATGCTAAACATGGAAGAAGTATAATGTAGGGGCCTAGATAGTTACCCATACTATTTTGGGGCTTCCTTATTACAGTCATAGTATAACGGGCCCCAATACCTTATTCTAAGTATTCAGGCCCCTATTCTTTAAAGACATTGGCCGATTGGTGATGTTTTTTCGCAAATAGGAGGCCCGCAGAAAACCCCAGTTACATGCAGAATCGGCTACTGTTCCGGCAGTAACTGTATAGTACCCTGAACCCCTTCACCTACTGTATCAGTTACGTGAGAGCTCAAGCGCTTGAGACGTAGAGGCCTTTGGGGAGAACTGGGTCCTTGGGGCTCAGTGTTTAGGATTAATATAGGGGCCTAAAGAATTACCTATAATATTGTGGGGGTTCCGTATTACAAGTATAGTTTAATGGGCCCCAAAATCTTATTCTAATGATTAAGGCACCTACATTAGTCTTTGGGGCATGTGGCCGAGCAGGTGCAGACACATGTATTCCTAGGTTTCATGTCATAGATGTGCACAGGAAATAGCATGCAAGTTCATATGTGGTGGTGGAGCTCGTTTCCTACGTACGTCATGGGCTACTTCGAACCCCAAAACCATCGCAATAGATTACACTAGCTTTGATTCTGTACTACTTTCGTGTATGCATGTACGGATGCATGCAAGCTTGCCGGCAACTGTATGTGTAATTAAGTGTATATAAACGGCGCCGGGCCTTGTGCCACAATACCAGAAGCCTCCATGTCTAAGGAATGCCCGAAGCCTGTACCCTGAGAACCCAATACCCCTTAATTAAGGAATGTACCTTAAATTATAGGGGCCCTAGTATTATGATTTAAGGTATACCTTAAATTATAGGGGCCTTAATGTTATGATTTAAGGTCTATTTCTTCATAAGTACGGGGTATTGGGCTCTCTGGGTAAGCGCTATCCCACCCTAAACCCTAAACCCTAAACCCTAAACCCTAAACCCTATCCAAGGTTGTCCACGATGGGGACCTCGAGAATCCAACAGATCCCGAGGCTGTGGGGGCTGCCAGGTTTCCGGGTGCCAAGTCCGGTTTAGGGTTTAGGGTTTAGGGTTTAGGCATAGGCCCCTAGGGTTTGGGTTTAGGGTTTAGGGGCCTTAATAATTCGAATAGGGTTTTGGGGGTTCCATTCGCTAAATGAAACATGTGTTGCACAGCCTACGGCGTGAGGCCTAGTAGCTATGATTTACTACACCACTACTAGGTGCTTAGGGGTCGATATTTCTTAACTAGGAGCCCCCACAATAGTGTAGGTAATTTTTCAAGCCCCTATAATAGGTTTCACTCAACCCTAAACCCTAAACCCTAAACCCTAAACCCTAAACCCAAAGAATGCAAACTCTCCAGCCTTTGGGGCACCTTGCAATAGCTTCATTCGCCGATGGGGTAATATCGGGGCCCTGATGATTACCTATTCTATTATATTTTTTGGGGGTTCCTTGCTATAATCATAGTAGAATGTCTCCCCAAACCCTATTCTAATTGTTCAGGTTTAAGGTTGTAATAGGGTTCTATGATAGAGGGGCCTTAATTCTTCGGATAGGGTTTTGGGGGTTCTTTTAAGGGTTCTTTAAAGGGTTCTATAAGGGATGTAGAATAGAGTTCTATAAAATAGGGGCCTTAATAATTCGAATAGGGTTAAGGGTTCTTTAAAGTGTTCTATAAGGGACGTATAATAGGGTTCTATAATATAGGGGCCTTGATAATTCGAATAGGGTTTGGGGTACCGGAAGCCACCCTGATGCTAATATGTGGGGCACTGATACTTAGAATAGGGTTGGGGGTTCCTTTAAGGGTTCTAGTTCTATAAGGAATAATTAGAATCAGAATAATGTTTGGGGGTATAGTATACTATACCCCCTCAAAATAGTATTCTAATCATAAAAGGCCCCTACATTACGACGATGCTGCGTCCGCAAAGACCCCAGTTGTGAGTGTGATTCCGACTCTTCTGCTAGCCTTGTAATTCACCTTAAACCCTAAATCCCCAAGGCCTGACCATAACCCTAAAACCAGTGCTGGCAGTATGGAGGTGCGTCCGGCCTTCGGACGGATTGACAGCGGCTTGCAAACATGATTCGAACAGGATTCTTGGGTGTACGTAAGTTATGCTGTACTGATATTGATACGAACACTGAAATCAATAGTCTTATTCATCTATTAACACAAAGGGGCGATACTGTACTGATATTGATACGAACACTGAAATCAATAGTCTTATTCATCTACACACACAAAGGGGCGATAAAGCAACTTTACGGCCGAAGATCTTCTTATGCCAAAGATGCTCACAAACACAGTTTCATTGACTGACTGTAGCAGAACTCCAGGGAAGATGTTGAACATATGGGCGGGTTAGGGCTTAGGGTTTAGGGCTTGGGGTTTAGGACTTATGGTTTAGGGCTTAGGGTTTAGGGCTTTCAGGGGTTAGGACTTAGGGTTTAGGGTGCAGGGTTTAGGGTTCCGGGGCCCACGGGAGCCCTAGCAAAAGTGGTCCAGAACCGAGTTTTCCAATCAGACTCTCCTCTAAACCCGACACTCTGAACCAGTAAATCCCGAAACCCGCAAATCCAGGGGTTGTGGTGTTTAGAGATTCAGGCGGGGTTCAGGGTTTAGGGACTCGGGCCTTTCGGTTTGGGGGTTTTGGGGGGCGAGAAACCTAAGCCGCGAACTCCTAAACCCTGAACCTTAAGTCCAGGTTAACCCTAAACCCTAAACCCCAAACCCCCAGCTAGGACGACGAGAAGGTCATCCCAGAGCCCAACCTCGCGGCGGAGCTGCAGAAGGGAGTTTCAAGCACCCTAAACCCTAAACCCTAAACCCTAAACCCTAAACCCTAAACCTGAAACTCTTAACCTAAGCCCCTAAGTCCCTGAACCGGAAATCCTGGGATCCCAGGAGTTTCCGACGCCTTTGTCTGACACTTGGGTTTAGGGTTTAGGGTTTAGGGTTTAGGGTTGAGGGTTTAGGGTTTAGGGTTTAGGGTTTAGGGTTTTGGGTTTAGGGCCAGTTTAGGGTTTAGGGTTTGGTCGGCTCCCATAATTTCTGCAGACCCAAAGAAAGTATCCAAAGGAGTCTGGAGCAATCTGACTTCGGGGAGTTCTCTTCAGGACTCTGCGTGTTGTGTTTTTTTTTTTTTTTTTTNNTGTGTGTGTGTGTTTGTTTGTTTCGTCATTTTGGTGTTCGAGCTCAGAACTTAGTTAGCCCTTAGCCCGAAGCCCTACGCCTTGTTGAGGTCATATGTCAGGTGCTCAGGATAGGGAGCCTTAGGCTTCGAGCTACTGTAGAATTCAAGCAAGGAATCTTAGGGGTGCTTAGAAATAATTTT
>CAJNDV010031355.1:33449-49120 GCA_905221635.1 Symbiodinium sp. CCMP2456 | reverse complement strand
CCGCTACCGCTACCGCTACCGCTACCGCTACCGCTACCGCTACCGCTACCGCTACCGCTACCGCTACCGCTACCACTACCACTACGACTACTACTACTACTACTACTACTACTACTACTACTACGAGTACTGGCAGCGTCAGTAGCAGTGGTAGTAGCATGGGCAGCAGGAGCAGCAGGAGCAGCAGCAGCAAGCAGCCGCAGCAGCAGAAAATGCCACTACTAGCGATACTAGCTGTAGCAGTAGCACCGGCACAGACGGTTTCAAAAAGAGTTTTACTTGCGACCCAAGGCTCATGTATGCGAGACCTAACGTGAAGGCATCATCCTCCGGAAAAGTGCGACTTATACCATCTGATCGGTGCAATCAGTACCTGTGCTAGCCGCTAGCCAGGCAGATTTCAACAACACTTGCTACTGTATCATACACGGCAGCAGACTATCTGCAGCGTTACTAAATCGATATACTCAGGGACGGCATCAGCAGTACAAGCGATTATATGGTTGACAATTACTGCAAGAGATTAATCGTAACTTGACAGATACAGCTACAACGACATGCGGCACCATAAATTTCAATGATAAGCTAGACCAGTACCAGTATTCATAGCTGCGAGAACAGAAATATTCTAAAAAACATGGCAATCAGCATCATCCTCATCATCGTCATCAGCGTCTTCACCACCACAGTGGTCATCGGCATCATATCATCAGTTAGCTGCAACGATAAATTGGTAAAGATAACGATGCAATTTGAAAAGTTCATGCACATTAGCACTGGAGGTGACAACACGACCGGAACTACGATCGCGATGATGGTGACGACGAAGATGGTGGTGGTGATGATGATCAGGGTGATGACCATGATCATGACAAACGCAGAACTACCAAAACTAGCGGGGAAAGAACAGCAGGGATGTCAGTTTTACAGTCCTTTTGGATAGCATATGAGTTTTCTTGCAGAAGCTGAAGCCAAGTCTTCAGGTCTGGACTTTGTTTGTGATTGTGTATCTCGTTCCATTCTGCTTTCCTGTGCCGCACTCTGCTTGCCCAGATGAGCATCGCCGTAGAGGCATGCCACTTGGCCGTGAATCGTGATGAAATTCTGTGATGGAAGCTTCAAGGCAGGATTTGGGTCTAGGGCTCTGCGTGGAATGTCCAAACTGCCGGGGGACATGAAGCTTCAAGGTTCGGGTATGGTTGGGAAGCCTTGAGTATTCAACTCTTCTCTTCACTTGGTTAGGTTGGCTGAAGGCTTCACGCGTGGCACTGCAGGGCAAGCCGGCCGACAGTCGCACCTCCCATTGTCCTTATGAGCCCTCAGCTCCCGAGTGAGACGGTGGCCGAGGCTTTGCCAGCACCATGTGCTGCGGGGAGATAGAGCAGCTGACTGATCTCGTGACTCGGCGAGCTGTCACCTACAACGGCTTATTAGCGTGGAGTCCGAAACTGTTGCATGGTGGCCTAGATCATGCTGAGGGCCTGGGATACGGGATCGACTTCGCTGATCGATGCGCTGATTCGAACCCGGCTTAGTTCACACGATTCCGAGTCTCCTAGTGCGTGGTGCAGAAGCGTGCAGTGCGTCATGTTGATCGTGGTGGTTCACTTCCCCTGTCACTCCCATGAATGCAGCTGCAAGCATGAACGTCTGAGGGGTTTCAGGCGCCCGGTGATCTGCAAGGCCGGAAATCACGTTGGTGTTGTGATGTGTTGTGTCACAGACTTGCAAGCCCTGGTCAGACTGGTCCCATGAAAGAGAACGACGAACATGGCGAGGAGCACCATAGATGTAATCGTACAGCGATGCAGTCGCAGTGCAACGCATCCATCGACAATCTCGTCAGCATCCTCCCGTCAATGCATGTGTCTGGGTCCGACGATGCACGGGCCAACGACGCGAACATCTCGTCGTGGAACCTCTCTGCCAGTGAGATGGAGTCGATTTGCATGGTCCGGTTCTGAGACTCGAGGATGGAAGGTCGTGGGTGGAGTTGCATCTGGTGCCACGAACTGAGGCTGCCTGGGATGTGGAGATGTGTTTTTTGTCTGGCACAGATGAATCACGGCGGAAGCCATGACATGATATTCCATGGACGAGCCCATGCCACCCAGGCTTGTTCAACCAGACCTGTTGCCACGAAGCGGAGACTCTCCTTCCTGTGACTGGTCTTCAATTTGTTGTTGTGTGACGTGTCAGCTGTTGCTGTGTGGATCTCAGGCGCAGCTCCTCGAGCTCCACCCCCACGAGATCTGCGATGCAGCGGGACGGAACTACACATCGGTCTGTGATCAGGCAGGCCGCTGAGGGACTCTGCAAACGACCGATGCATGTGGAGCGTAGCCCCCTCGCAATCAACCTGCCCACAGCAGCGCGAATTGTCGGTTGGTGCGGCGTGGACATTGCGAACTTGCCGGCATTTCCTGCCAAAAGGCCCATCCCCAGATCTCAACCTGACAGGGTCATCACGACGGCGACCACGAGGAGCACGCTGACTTCTCATTTCGGTTCCCCCATTGCCCAGTTTCAAACAACCTGCTTTGCAGGACCGATGCAGTCGGTGTGCGCGTTGGCCGCACGTTGATATCTTTCGTTGTCTGTGCCGGTTAGGCCGTTAGGCTTGGGGCTTCGAATCTGGCTTTGTTTGTACTGAAATGAATGCTGAGAATCCACCACTGCACGACTTCGAGCATATGCTCAGCACGATGAACTTGTCGACGGCATCGGCTGATGAGCTGGAACTTGCTTGCATGGTGCCCGGCTCAGCCTGTCAGGCCGTGCACAGGCAAATCTGCTAGGATAGGCGGAATCTTAGAATTGAGCCCGTTGAGCTGAGATGAGCATCACTGTGGAGACCTGCCACTCGCCTGCTTACTCGCCCTTACTGGGGTCTAGGGATTCTCCTTGTGTTGACTCGCAGAGCTTCATGGGTTCAGGGACGCAAGCTCTCACAAAGCACCAACTCAGGCTTCGCGTACTCCCACTGTTGCGACCGGCTCGATGATTTGCTCCATTTGGAGCCTCGGCTTTGACCTTCGGTTGGCTTGGGGTCTCTTGCTTGGACCAACGTGAACCTCCTTCGCTGCTGCAGCAGCCTCTCACCCGACCCTACAACCTTGTGTTTCGAGATTATTCGGGTTGCAGAAAAATTCCTTCAACCAGCTTCATCTGCACTCCCTGTGGAGACATTGTGTCGCAAGCATGCCCGTTCAGGGTTTCCCGCCTTTAGGGCTTCCTTGTCTGCCGGCCTGGGTCGTGCCCTTGGCTTAGCGATTGCGCTCTTCTGCCTGTTCTTCGCATTGCCACGCACGAGTATATATGGTTGTTGCTTACTCTTCCTAGAAGGTTTTTCTCCCGATTTCCCGCGCAGGCTTATTCAGTTACTCAACTTCAATTGTTAGAATGCCGACCTCGCGAGCAGAATGCTGGGATCGAGCCTGCTTGTGCCAGCCCTCCGGCGACGGCAACAAGACAGACTTCAATTCTATCTGCAGTGGAGTTGGCTTTTGGCGGCCGTCCATTTGCGAGGCCAGTCCCTGCACGGAATGTTCCGATTTGCCCTTCGAAGCCGCTTCTGCGCCCGGCATGCAAAGTCAGCCTGCCTTTGTCTTTGTGGTATACCAAATCCACACTCGCTTAGATTGAAAGTGATCGAGTTTTAGTGGTTGGAGCAAACTGCCCATCAGGTTGATCTTCGGTCCTGCTTGTCGATGCACATCGAATGCAGATCAAAAAAAGAAACCAAACAGGATCCAAACACCAAGTCAATCAGGATCAAGAAGAAATCTTAACAGGATGAAGCGGTGGTTCAGGTGCCTCGAATGTCCCGCCCGTCTTTTCAAACAGGGTGCCTTATTTTGGGGTCCTTATAATAGGGATCCTATTATTTAGGGTACTATATTAGGGTCCCCTATTTTCGGAAATTTCCAAATAGCAACCGCGATGGGTTGGAAGCTGCACCCTGTCCGAAGTATTGTTACCCTCAGTGCTTTCAGCCATTCATAATATGAGTATCACGATTTTTGCCATTTGGACCATTGTGACTACTACGACTAGTACTACTAGTATTGCTCAGGATATTGTTCCTTATTGCTATCAGTACTTCCAGTAGTATTGATTGTTATTTGTATGATTACCATTCTGATATTCGTATTCATATTCTCATGAATACGTATGAAAAAGGGTAATAGTAATACAGGTAGTAATAACAGTTAGCAATGACAAGAAAACACTAGTACTAACCAAAAGAAAAATATGTTTACCATTATTTTTCTTGTTTTTTTCCAATATTTTGTGTGTTCATAGCATTTTTCAAACTGTTATTCTTGCTACTATTATTGTCTGTAGTAGTATTAGTATTAACATAGTACAGTGTTAGTGCTGTTGTTCGTGTATTTAGTATCAGTACTAGTATTGGTATGTGTATCAGTCTGAGTCTTAATCTTAGTTTTAGTCTTAGTATTCTTCCTGGTACTAGAATTAGAATTAGTATTATTGTTACGGTTATGGTTATTGCGTTTTGCATTTTTCAATATACTTATGATTATTCATATTTTCCTGCCACTGGAGATCCCCAAATGGTGAAAGACCACACCAGACGCATGCCATTCTGACCAGGACGTCAAGACCACTGTCATTGCTTGGTAGCACACAGGTCGCAACTGGTTGCCGTCTGTGTGTCTTCCAGCATTTACATACGCCATGCTTCCACCCACGAAGGAAGACCATGCCGACCAAGTCGACAACGACCGGGGCCAGGAGGACAACCAGAAGACCAGCACGAGACCACCAGGAGCACCAGGAGACCACCAGGGCATTGCCGGAATTCTTTCCCCCAGGTACTGGCGGGATTAAGATACGGTGGAGAGCACGACGAAATCGCGACCAGCGCGAAAGTACTTCCGCAAAGTACTGGCTCGTCTCGGGTGCAGGCAACTTATGCTTGCCCTTAGCTTGCGAGACCCGCAAAGACACCCGGAATCGTTCCCCCCAAGTGCTGCCGCCATGCAAGGTTGTCGAGAGCGAAAACGCAAACCACGTGGTCCATGGCGTACTCTTTACAATGAGTCCTGGCCCCGCGCTAGCGGCAGGCGAGTCCTCTGCAAAATAATAGGATGTCAACATAAACTATGCGCCGCACCCAAGCGGCAGATGCGCGCCGCGAGCATCCTGTGTTACAAACAGGATACGGTGACCCGATATACAGCATCTGCTGCAACTAATAAAAGGATGTGTGGAGCCTCTTTACATCGTTTTTGTTTGCTCTCAAAAGTGTTATTTGATCCCAGGGGCCTTAAGTTTTTGATCCTGACGAATTTTTTGATCCTGCACCCGATGCGCAACGGGAGATCTCCAGATGCCTGTTCTTAGCAGCGTAAAATGCACCTCCCACTGCGGCGATGCGTGCAGGCCGTTCATCCACCTCCGCACGGACACGACGATCACGACGACAAAGAAGACGGGAGAGACGAGGACAGAGCCGCTCGAAGCAGTCATGCAATCCGTTCGAAAGCTCAAGATCACATGAGCTCCTCTATAAACATTTCGGAAACCCTGCGCACCTGAAACCGACTTGGTAGCTTTCTGTCAGGGCGTATGGCATGTTCCCTTTGTTGGACACCTGATGCATTTCCTTTGGCATGTGGCCCTGTCCTTGAGGACATGTGCAACCACACTGGCATGGAGGCCTGGCATGGCCTGTGCATAGTGGCAGTGGGAAGATCAAACAGTGTTAGGGCCTGTGATGAGGTAGATTCGGCAGTTTGAGAAGAATGTGAGGCATTCGGCCTGCTACCCACAGAGAAAACAAAACTCCGCTGCTGTGGTTACCGTTTCGGCTGGTGCTGCAGGCTTCAGCTTCTATTGCTCCTGCTGCCGTGATCCCGGTGGTTGGCCGTGCCGCTGCCGCTGCTGCCGCTGCTGCCGCTGCTGCTGCTTCTGATATTGTTGCTAGTACGATGATGCGGATGATTTTGAAGTAGTGACAATGGTGCTTGACATCCTGTTGATGGGCCGCGTGCACTCCCATGAATCACGCATAATCGCGATTGTGTCATAATCGTCATGGGTGTCGTTGCAATTTACCACCATCACCTTTGCCCCCTTCTGCTGCGCCGCCGCCGCCTCCGCCTCCACCTCCTCCTCCTCCTCCTCCTCCATCATCATCATCGTCATCATCATCATCATCATCATCCTCATCATCCTCATCATCCTCATCATCATCATCCTCATCCTCATCCTCATCATCATCATCCTCCTCCTCATCATCCTCCTCCTCATCATCATCACCATCATCATCATCAGCATCTTTGTCAGAGTCACCGTCATCGTCATCATGACCATCATCATCTTCAGCTTCATTTTCATCTTCGTCATCATCATCGTCATCAGCATCATCATCATCAACCGTCACGTCTTTCTCCTCCTCCTCCTCACCATCATCACCACCATCACATCATCATCATCATCATCATCATCATCGCCATCGTCGTCATCTTGATTCTCCAAACTCCTCCTCCTCCTCCTCGTCCTCATCCTTCTTGTCGTGCTGCTCCTCCTCCTCATCCTCTTCCTCCTCCTGCTCCACCTCATTATCATCATCATTATCATCATCATCATTATCATCATCATCATCATCAACATCCACCATCTTCCTCCTCCTCCTCCTCATTCTCCTCCTCTTCCTCCCCCTCCTCCTCCTCATCATCATCATGGAAATCGTCGTCGCTATTGCTTCTGCTGCTGGTGGTGATTGTCAGTGACGATTTTGTATTAAATGGGGATGTTGTTGAGGACAGCAGCGACATCGCGGACAACGTGATGGTGATGGTGCTGATGATGTGCATAAAAGCCACTTACAGGCTACTGGTTTTGCGTTTTGAATCGGATGTCTTTAAGTAACTACTGCCCATGTCGAAGTCAGCAGAACTTGCAGTGCCGCAGTTTTGGCCAGGGCTTACTGGCGTCACCAGCGTTGTCATTTCTTGCGAAGTATCGCGAGGCTTGCAACACCAGCATCCAGATGCTGAGCCAGCTGGTCATGAACAGCACAGGGATGCTGGGTCTTGTTTCAGAGCCAGTAATCCTGAACATTGCTGAGAGGCAAAGGAGCCAGCACGTGCCAGCACGACCACTAGCTGTCACTAGCTGCGAACACTACTGTGGAAGTGACTGGACCCTGTTTGCTGACAAGCAGAGTCCCGCAGCCCAGTGGATTGCTAAAGCAAGAGTAAATCAGCAAGCGCATGGATCACACTAGTAACATCAAGCTTCCCACTCCTAGTGACCGTCGCAGTTTACCTCGGACTGCCAAGGAACGGAACCCACAATATGAGCGCGGATGACGCAGCGAGGGTTTGCGCAGCTGCTTCACAGATTTACGACAGGTGTGGCTTAGGGCGCGATGTTTGGAGCCTTCAATCAAGAATCCTATGCTACCTTGCAGAGTGGTCGTGTTTGCTTGTGCAAGGCTGCAAGTGTCGTTGCAATCACAGTGCAAGTAAGCCACTAGATTTGACAGCCCAGATGGCCAGTGGAGTTGAGATGTGAAGCTCGGTTGCATGGGAGCACTAGGATGCTGGTATGTGATGCTTTTCGTGGTCGAGCTCCGCATGGTGGATGCTTGTATTGATGCTGTTCAGTGATTGGAGTGTGTCGCACCAGCAAGGTATCCACAACATGAGCTGCTGCAGAGACGCGGAATATTACCTGCCAGCCCCTTTAACGCACGAAGCGAAGTCGGTGGGTGATGTTGAAGAGTGGCCTTGATTCGGTGAAGACTTCATGCCCAAGCTCTGTGGCAGTTTGGCACCGTTATGCACGTTTTGCAACGGTGTATGTGCGAATCAACTTAAGAAACCGAGTGCCAGCATAAGAGCAGTTCTTGAAGTGTCCTGGAATCCGAGAAATCGCTGATTGACATGGATGTTGAGCACGCTTGCCACCTTGGTGGCATGAATGCCACGCACTACTGCTCGAAGGCGGGGAGAAGCATCCATTCTATGCGCCGGCTGTTGTGTGACACGCCCCTGCACAGGGTGACGACGATCACTCACACTCGCACTGCAACAGACCCGCCTTCGACATGTGCGGAGCCGCGGTGGACGAGCTCACAGACCTCGTCAACCGAAGTCGGTTGATTACACACTTACACAAGCCGAACACCACCAACCACACCAACGGGACGGAGCATCACATGCACAACATGACGGGACCAATGATGAATATGACCGTCCTGCACAACATGTCCATCGACGAGTTGGGCGAGATATGCTTGGTCCGGCACCCAGGCCTGCAGATGAGAGGCGCTTGCAGAGACAAGTGTGCGGCAATGAGAGAGAGGGTTGTTTTTGGCGCCGAGCTTGTTGCACATGAACATAGCTCAGATGGGCATCGGCATCGAGTCATGTTGCCTGCCCGCACGCCAAGCGCGAGCCTGATCATATGTTTAGTAGACTTGGGGCCTCAAAAGGGGCCGCCCCTTTGTAGCCTGCAGCGCGCATTGTGCCTCCATGAGCTTCTGTGCCAGCGCCTTCCGGTCAACTTCCCAGCACCAAGTCGTACAATCCCTAGGCCTCCTGAACACTACGTGCTGCGAAGACGCGGCGACAATTCTTCCAGCTCTTTGGATAGTTTTGGTAGGTGCAAGTCGTTCCCGAGTAATTTAGAATGGGAAGTGTTGTGTAACATGGAAGTGGGTACAGCGTTGCAACAGTTCTGCTACTCAGCAGACTCAGGCCTCGTTGATGGGCGTGGATTTGTGGGTTGTCTGTGAGCATGCGGGCTACAGATATGCCCCCATTTGCCGACGTGGCGAGGAGGATCCGATGCCCCCCAAGGGATGCCCAAGGGATTGCACCGATGCGCCCAAGGGCCCAAGGGCACGCCTGGGTTGCCCTGCAAGGATCACATGCACTGCGACCACAGGGCTTTGGATGCTTGCCGCGAAGTTGGGCACAAGATGGAAGAAGAACTGCATTTCTTGGAATCTGATCCTGACCGTGTCTGTCGTGTGCCTTGGATTATTCAAGTGACCAACGAAGATGAGCTGGTGTGACGACACAACAAAAAAGTATGCTAGCCTACGACAGAACATGGGATACGTCGTTGGTATTGCAATTCGCGCTCCCGCATGCGTTCTTTGCTCAGTTGGGCAACGAGTTCACTGATTGCGCCATGGCTTCAACCTTGAGGTGTTGGGCTGTTGCAGTTTGCTTTTCAACAGGGACTCTCCGCAGATGAGTTTGGCTGAAGGTATCCGAGGCGCAGGATGCTGCGAAGACCAGGATTTCGAGCACATCGTTCCAGTGCCCCGGCTTTGATTCACGCCTTGAGCCGAGCCCAGCTTCGGTTCCGTGCAGCTGCCATCTTTCGCTTTGCTACTGATCTCACCATCTCCCCTCAGAAGGTCAGCACGCTCCAAATTCTGCTTACATATGCAAGGAGGATGTGATGACCCAGCTGTTGCCCACCTGCGTGGCGAGAGGATATGTCTATGTTTGCGACGAGCCTCGTCCGGAATGCTCTACAAGTGTGGCGTCTGTGCGTTGTGTTTCTCAACGACCACAGGACCGTCCGCCACACGAGGACGGCGCCTAGTGTCCATGGGTGACTATCCCGTTCAAAGGGTGCCCTGTTCTGGGGCCCAAAGTCGGTCCAGGTAGAGGTGCAGGCAGAGAGGATCAAAGAGGCAACATCTCAGCCCTGTCCGTGGAGGGTGAATGTGACAAGATGGCGAAGTTCCATTGCGATATGGAGCGCCTGAACATGACTATGACCATGGGCCTCATCTCCGAGGATGTGCCATTGGTAGCAAGCAGCTCTGTGAAGCAATCTTAGTATTAGCATCCTGAGAAGCAGGTTCTTCTGAGGGCAGTCGGCAGACATGTATGGGATTTGGGAGCACTGGCAAGTCTTCCGACATTGCTTCTCCCTCCAAGGGATCTATCTCGCCCGACTTTCTGCAAAAGTCATGCGAGGCTGGGCCAGGTATCAGTGCATGTCTTCTTCTCATTACACGGAAACGGTACTCACATTTTCAAATTTGAGCCTACTAATGATTGCAACAGATAATATGCCTAGCAGGCTCGGACGCCAGTCGCACGAGCCTTCACGTGTCGTTCAAGTCGGCTGCGCATCCAGCATTCGGCGCCATTTTTCATGTGTTGAGAGGGCATTGCAGCAGCGCGGCAGGTTTCACAGATGACGTCGATGTGCATCTTCGTCGCAGCCAACAGATTGAGACATCGTATTTTTTTGCTGAAGCTTGGCACCTGTGCCTCTCAGATGTGCAACACGACCACATTAGCTTCACTGAGTACGACAGCCCCTTCAGACCTCGCTAGTTTGAAGCTCATGCCGTGCACTGAATCGTGATCGGTGATGATCTGCTAAGATGGCCAAGTTGCCAAAGGTTGTCAGTTTCCAGCCATGCCTCCTCTATGGTACGTACTTACAAAGGTAGCGGAACTTGTGCCGGTATGCACTGTACCATGTAGTCTTGATTATGACGTGGGCATGGGTAGAACTTCTGCAGAAAGTTGCGAGCTTGCAGCAGGAGGCTTGTACGTGTTACCAGAGTGAAGGCTCGAATTGGAATGCATGGACTCGTGGAAATGATGAGTCTCCAGAGTCTCTTGCAGATACAGGCAGTGCAGTGGTGGCCGACCGAGCGTATGCCGAGGCTATGAAAGGGCCCACTGCTGCGGAGAGCGCGACATGGAGACTTGGCCAGCAGCGTCGAAGCTTCTGAAGCATGCATGTGTTGGCTCCCGTGCCTCTCGCTCGAAATTCTGTCGCTCGCTTTGGGGCCCTTGGATGCATGGGGCACTGCGTGACCAAGGAGGATCTTGGATCGATGAGCTCTCTGTGCGAAGCTATGGGGATGCACTTCTCCTGCATGAAGGAGATAGACACCTTACTGAAGTTTGGCTTCTGGTAATGCTCTCTGATCTGTGACGCAGGACGACGGCGGCCACCATGGGCAGGAGGGAACTGCGGATTTGCGCTAGGATGACCCAGCATCGTAGTTGAATTCTTGGGGGCCCTGCACCTCGGCCCATCTCGGGCCAGCAAGCTTGTCCGTTTAGGGTTTAGGGGATTAGGGTTTAGGGTTTAGGGTCCCTGTTGTCAGTGTGCTATCACGGACGCCCTGGCTTGCAGCTTGCAGCTACCTCCTGATGGCAGCTGCCGGGCTGAAAGCTTGCCTTGTGGTTCCGGGGTTTGGGCTTTGTGGGCTTGGGAGATCTCAGGCAGCGCGAGCGTTCCTCCGAGCGTTATGACAGAAGAGATGTGTCAGGCACGCGACTTTTCATGACTGATCCAGAGCATGAACTCCCCAAGTGCCAAAATGCTTTTAAGGCCGTCACCGAGTACTACTCTTGTGCCTTGGACTGCGCATACACAGCTGCCATGCCGCGCCTGGCTCCTTCTTTCTCTGATGGCCATCGGAGGCCTGGAGCGGACTCAGTGCTGCGAGCAGTTTGGCGTGCCTCCTACGGAAGTTGCGTGGCCAATACATAGCCGTAATCTGCAGCTCAGAGCACTACCTAGTCGGGTCAGCAACAGGCTGGAGAGATGGAGGACGCCGTGAAAGTATGTGAGAATTTCGGCTTCCGCGTGCCACACTGCGTGCAGGCGCAAAAGTATCACAATGGGCCATGTCTACTTGCTCTTGGCCGTCTTTGTATCATCATAGCATGCAGGTGTGGAGTTTAACTTTGCAAGATGGTGGTATGCCCCGAGCAGGTGAGCCACTGCCCTTGCGAGTCGGGCAAGCTGGGTAACAAGATCTGTGACTGGGAGTGCAACACTCCGATGCATTCGGGCTGCATTGAGGCAAAGTGGACCGTTCTTGCACGAAGGAAAGGCAATGGCAGGCAAACAGACGTATTCAGCCGACCCGAGGTGTGGTTACGACAACGGCGACTGCACAAGCACAGGCCCTGGTGGCGATGGAGTAGCCTGGTTAAGACCAATCGTTTTCGGTGTGATTCGCATGCAGAGAGAGGCAGGCGGCAGGTGTTTGCTATCCGAGGACAGACCCGAGGCGCCGTCGAGTTCCATTGCTTTTCAAGCCTTCGTGACTTTGCGCAGAGCTCCGCTTGGCTCTCGCATTTTGAGATGGTCTTGCGCAGCAGGATTTTATTTCGATCTATTGCGGGGATGCCTGCAGCGCCTTGGAAGCTGATTCGGAGTGTAATGATGCAGCAAGTGCACATTATGGTGCATTTCATGATTTCTTTTGCTGTGTTTCGGTGTGTGTGTGTGTGTGTGTGACTGGAAGACGTGGACGCCCTGAGGGGTGGAAACATGGCCCATGATGACTTCTTGTATGCCATTCCTCCATGCAGGGATCCCAGCGGGCATTCTGCATGGCTAAGAAGCAGAGCCATGGAGCGCCTGAGCCCTGCTCGAGGATTGTGCGCATTATGCGAAAACGTTCGGGGCTTTCGCCTTCACCACGGAGATGAACGGGCCCCACTGTGCCTCAGGCAATCTCTCGGGTAGGTTTCAGCTGGAGTTGGGGGGTACTCCGCACTTCGGCTTGGCTCTCAGATGTGCGTGCCACGCCACGCAGGCGAAATGCAATGCAGCATCTACACGGACAGCTTCGGCTTTGAGTCGTCTTGAATAGTCAAGATTTTTCCCCCCAGCATGGCCTCCCCGCGAGGACGATGTTGTCATCTTCAATGCCAGCATTGGTGAGTGCGGACGGTTTGCTCTTGCGCGGCTGTGCATGCACTCGGCCATAAGGAACTCCAGTCGTGCCAACCATGGCAGTTCCCCACACCTAAGGAACAAGAGCTGCACCCAGTACACGGAGCAAGGCCACACTTGCTCATAGCTTTCATCAAGCCTAGATGCTGTGGTCTTGTTCGGCAGGTACGTTCTACATCAAGTACAGCCTGCTGCCCATGATCTTGCCAGCGATTGCGCGGTTCTCGTTGGGGTCTCCCATAAACTTCGAGGGCTTTGGCCGAAAAGCTCAGGCCGGCAACCTGGAGGAGTTGGGAGAGGAGGAGCGCGCTTTCTGGGGCGGCTCGGCGGACCAGGATCAATCCGTCTCTTTTCAAGCTTTCTTTCTGCGGAAGTATGGCAGAATGGCAGACTTCTCAGTAGGCTCCAGACGTCATGTCATGTGAAGCGTAGCTGCGCTGAGGAAGCTGGTCACGTGTGTACTCGGAGCTGGCAAGTGTTGTGGCCGCAGACAGCCTTGCTGCTTCTATTGCAGCTCTCACGAGCAAGTTCTGCAAACTCGTCTGCCTGAGATCCCCTGGCCATCGCCGCTTCTACATCATGCTTCTGCGATGCCTGCCCTGGGGATGCTGCCGCCACCTTCCGCTATTTGTTGCCCGGGGCCCTGGGTCTGAGGGGCGCTCTTTTGCTTTCTTTCGGAGGAGCCTGCGGCGATTTGCTGCAGAGAATTGAAGTGTGGGGCAGGTATACAAGTACAGATGTGTCTGAATAGCTTGTGTTTTGCGGCCGTCCATCCTGAGTACAGTACACCTTACATCGCCCGACACGTCGCTGAGCGCGCCCACAGACCCTGTCGATGGGGTACCCGGCATGGAGCAAGACCAGGACATGGCAGATCCTATCATAAGTATAGTATACTGGGCCCCAAAAACCCTATTCTAATTTCCCCAGGCCTCCGATCTGTCAAGTTTTTCTACATCCCTGATCCGGCTTCCCGACCAAGATGCACCCCTGCAAACGAATTGACTGGACATCCCCGGACTAGAAACTAAGTCCAATATGGTTCGGATGTCATGTATATTGTTCTAGGCCGCATAAATCAGAAACGCTGAAATACTGCAGGGGCAGCACGATTTAGCCTGATGTCTTTTGGAATTACTTGCATCTGCGAGTTTCGTAACCCGGCAGACAGAGGCATACATGATGCAAACAGCGTGTTCGTCATGTTGCAAGGTGCAATCGCCTTTGCATCGTACGCTAGCCTTAGGCGTTTCTGACAAAAGTATCAAATCGAGCATCACGGGGCTGTAGCCGCCAGGTCTCCTGGGGTGAACATGCTGGTTGCAGCCCGGTCCAAGAGCAACTCCGGGTCAGGGTCGGGGCGGCGTTTTTATTTTCAGTGTCAGCGCTCAGGGTCAGCTGCAAGTACCAGCGGCATTCTCAGACACCATGCACCGTTGCAATGCTGCCAAGCAAGGTTGGGTACGACTCGAGCTCGACAGAAGCTAGAAGAAGAGCGTCGGCAATCCATTCCATGGAAGTCCGGCGCCAATTGATTTCTGCATGTGCTCTGTTGCTCCCGAAGTGAGTTGTGAAGGAAGCTTGACTTGCAAACCTGAGGTTACGAGCACGGCTTGCCTGGCATCTGAAGCTTTGGGCAGCTAGTCTTCAAGAAGGGGTAACAATCCCACACTTCGGCGACAGGTTTGCGGATGCTTGCGACTCCTGCGGGAAGAAACCCGCCTGGGGGTGCACTGCGGTGGTCAGGTTGCTTGGACCAGAACCGCGACATTTGCGGACCCTTTGGGGAGAAGCTTGCGGGCCAGGCGAGCTACAGTTCCGATCGGGGGTCACGTGCGGTTAGGCTTCGGCATGTTGTGATATCACCGTACTGAATTTGTAACAGACCAACAAGTGGTCGCGGATGCTACTGGTGCACTGGATGTCAGGTTGGGCCAGATGGTTCCGTAGACGTGACTTCGCCCTTTGCATCTTTGATTGCTGTGGGTCTGGAGACGATCCTGAACAGCAGACGGTCAGCTTCCTGCTTTTTTGAAACTCTGCATGCAGCTTTGGATTCATTAAAACCCACTTCAGCAACATCAGCAAGTAAGGACATCTGGCGGAATGTGCGAAGCTATTGAGTTTTCGGTTACTTGGCCTGTAAGGAAAGCAGGGGAGCGTGGCGAGAAGCCATTTCTGGAGCACGTGTAGGGTCAGGTGTAGGCTCAACCTCAGCACACATCTGGAAGAAGTCTGGGCGATCACGAAGGGCGGATGGACTTTTGTCGCAGCAAGACGCAATATGTTGGTGCCTTCAAAGGAAGGCTTGCAGGATTGCAGCCTCACCTGTAGCGACCTTCATGTCGGTAATCCCTGAGCCCGCCCACTATCCTGACGCACGTTCGTCTCATTCGTAAGGACGAGGGCCCACCTCGCATAAATTGCGGCGATTTCCAGCCGTGTCTGAGGCTAAGCATTCATGTTCGGGCTGCAGCCTCCAAGTGGGCCTTCGAGTGCTGAGGCCACGACTGGCTGCCATACTGTCCGGCTGAGGAATTCGATGGCACTGTATCTTGCGCAGGCCAGCTTTGGTGATAATCGAGCAAGACTTCGGACGACTCCCGTCGTTTGCTGTTCAGCACCCGCACGTTGGCATGCATGTACACACACACAGTATATATACAGCGACAGCGCCGGTTCAGAAACAGATATTTTTTCGTGAGGGGGGGCTCGATTTCTTATTTTTGAAGCGCACCTTTTTTTTCTAGTAAAAAAAAGAATCGGGATTCGAGCATACCCTGGATTTCTTAACTATTTGAAAGCCCACCAAAATAAGAAATTGAGCCCCTCGATTTCTTAAATTCAAACAATCGAGCCCCTCAATTTCTTTTTTTGGTGGTTTTTTCAATATGACAAAGCCTTAAAACCGCCGTTGTTAAGCCCTTATACAGCCTCTGGAGCCCTCCAAAGCT
>CAJNDV010031355.1:22346-33349 GCA_905221635.1 Symbiodinium sp. CCMP2456 | reverse complement strand
TTGGGGTTTAGGGGTTTCGGGGGTTTAAACCTCGAACGGTGTAGGGTTTACCCATAAACCCCATAGTACTTCCTCTTTGGGATTACCTAACAGGATCCTAAATACAAGCCACAAAAAGGAACTACTATGGGGCCTATGGGTGGTTCATGGCTTCAACGATGAAGGTTTAGGGCTGCAAGGGTTTGGGATTTAAGGTTTTAAGGGTTTTTTTGGATTAAGGCTTTTTCTTATAGGGGCTGAGTACCCTAGCCCAAAAAAGGTTAACCTTTCCAATTCTTGTAGGATTATATAAACCCCAAAAGGTTAAAGGTTACCTACTCAGCCACTAAGTTTTGGATGTACATCTATCCAAAAAACCCCGCAACCCTAAACCCTAAACCCCTAAATCCTAAACCACTCAACCCTAAGGCTTTTTGGGTGTACATGAATCAAGGCCTCTGTTGTTAGAACTTAAAGTCTCCCTACAGTCCATAAGTAGCCCTAACCCAGAGACTCCAAAACCCTTTAATGAAGGAATATACCTTATATTATAATAGGAACCCCTAATAAGATTTAAGGTATATTCCTTAATTAAGGGGTTTTGGAGTCTCTGGGAACCCCCGCCTAAACCCTGAACCCCTAAACCCCCTAAAAAAGGGACCCTGCACAAAAAAGAACAGTATGCAGGGTCGAGGCTTTGGGATTGGAGGCTTTCGGGGCTTTCGGGTTCAGAGTGGGGCTCTTTTCTTGAGATCTTGGAGGTAGCACGACAGGTTTAAAGCTGCGACGCAAGAGAAGATTCACAAACCTTTACACCATGCCCCAGAGAACTACCTCAAAGAGCTACCTCTACAACCCCCCCTCTCCCTGCACACACACACAAGGTCTCGAAGTTGGGGCTATGTGGGTTGTTTGTTGCAAAGCATGGGACTGAGGAGATTCACCCAGTCACACCCAATTCCAACTTATTCAGTAGGTCACGGTCCCTTGGGGTGCTGGATCAACCCTTGTATGTAGAGTATGAAAACGCAATGCGTCGGTATCTGGAACAGCAGATCCCAGCCAAGACTCCTTTTTCCTCCGCAGCACGATCGAGTGACGGCAATGAAACCGCAGCACCCCGCCAACTAAGACGTACACATGTAGCCCAGAAACCGTCAATCGCGAATTCCATGTTCATAAACCCTAAGCCGAGACCGTCACCTTAACACCCCCAAAGATGGACCAGCACGTTCCGAAAATAGGGGGTACCTTATTTTGGGGTCCTTATAATAAGGATCCTACTATTTAGGGTGCTATATTAGGGTCCCCTATTTTCGGAAACTCCCACTGGAATGCTCAAGCAACAATTGCGCGATCTCAGCATGCCCGTGTTGGGATGCGAGATCCCATGCCGTGGTGCCGTCGGGCTGCGCTGCCCTTGCATCCTTGCAGCTTCAAAGTTTGTTTAGGGTTTAGGGTTTAGGGTTTAGGGTTTAGGGGTTAGGGTTTAGGGTTTAGGGGTTTGGGATTAGGGTTTAGGGATAGGGTTTAGGGTTAGGTCTTACGGTTTTTCACGGCTTTCACTGAAGCCAACTCAAGCTGAAACCCCAAAACCTCAACCCTGAGCCCCCCTGGACCCTCAGCCCCCGCCTTGAACCCTAGAGCCGTAGACATGAGGCTTCCGTCTCAGCTTCGAAAGGATATAACAACTTGACGACAAAAAGGACTTAGGGCTTGAAAAGTTTTAAGGGTGTAGGGGCTACGGATTCTATGAGAGCTTAGCCTTGGGATTCCGAAACCACCTAAACCCTAAACCGAAGCCCCGGAAACCCCGAAAGGTCTGGAATCCCTCAGCCGAACTAACACCGACGTGTTCAGGATCTTAGGGTCGGCGCCCATTTGCCAAACCCACGCCCAAGTTTCCCCTGAGGGTCCAAACTGTTGATGGACAGATTTTGTCCATCAACAGAAGTACCCAAACTAGCAGCCCTCAGCCCGATGGTAGTTCCCCGGAGAACCCAACTTACCCCTTAAATATACCTTAAATTATTCGGGCCTTGATATTACGATTTAAGGTCTATTCCTTATAGTTAAGGGGTGGGCTCTCTGGGTTATTGTAAGGGTTGAGGGTTTGGGGCTTTAGGGTTTAGGATTTAGGGACTTAACTTTCAAAGGATAAGACTTTTGGGTCCTTGCGCCCTTTTGATTTCCGCAGTCAAAAATCGCAGAGAAACAGAAGGTCGAGACGCGGGCTAAAAGCGACCAGGGCTTCTTTAAGGGCCTAGATGCCCCTAAACCCTAAACCCTAAAACCTAAACCTTAAACCCCAAACCCTAAACCCAGATGGGTTCTTGGTCGGTCCCGATAAGAATTCCCCCCTGTGCCACTCTGAGGATTTCTATTCTCTGGAAACAGTTCAGGGTTCGACGTGATTCGTTTAGGGTTTTGGGTTTAGGGTTTAGGGTATACTGATTAGGGGATTGTGTCCCCTAGGAGAACCTTCCTGAACGCGGAAATCTACACAGAGAGGTACCCTCATCTCAGTTTTGGGAGTTTCAACCAGTGGGTTCCGGATCGGCGTTCAAGGCTTGGGGCATGAGCTTTCGGGATTTCGGGGTTCGGGTTGTTTGTGTCGAGTCCACCAAACCGAAGCACCTAATCCTCCTTTGCTCCACTAAATACGAACCCGACATCCACAGGCAACCACTAGCTCTCAATCTTCTGACACCCCGGACTACCCTTCTATGTAAATATATATATATATATATACATATATATATATATATACATATATATATATATATATATGGAAAGATACATTTGTATATATATATATATACACACATACATGTACATATAGTATATATAAAAAGATAAAACCAGTATGCACAACTCTTAAATCGGACAGGGTTTTGGGGTTCCCTGGGCGCAGGATGCAAGCAGAGGACTGCGCGCCCTTGCAGGAGCAGGCGCACCACCTCAGCAGTCTCCAAGCCCGGACGTTCCCAAGTTTCAGGGCAGGGATAACCTATCTAATGTAGGGGCCTTAATACTTAGAATAGGGTTTTGGGGTCCTTTATAGTATAGTTATAATGAGGAACCCCCAAAATGATATAGGTAAGTATAGAGGCCTCTATATGACGACGCATTTACGCATTGCCCAGCTCATGTAGGCAAATGCAACAAATTCAGCGAACCAATGAAACAGGTCGATAACCAATAAACCTCTTCATCAATAACCCCATGAAACACAAACAAGCTATAGGTACGTTCGCACGTACGTAAGTATGTATGGTAAATACAAACACATTCATGGATTCCCTTCACATGCGTATCTCTATTAAAAAAACATATATACATATATATATATATATATACATACACGTATATGCATGCACACATACATACTTATACATACACACACGCACGTTTTTGAAATTTCGCTGCAAGGTGCGATGCTAAGTGTTGCTTGAAATATATGTGGAGCGAGGTGGCCAGCAGGCGACCAGTCAAGGCTTCACGAACATACAGCATCGAGCGTTTAGCCCAGAGAGCCCAATACCCCTTAATTAAGGAATAAACCTTAAATCATAATATTACGGCCCCTATAAGTTAAGGTATATCCCGTAATTCCCTTAAACCCTAAACCCTCATAGATGCCTTTAAGGAGCCCTTTATGTAAAGGTCTATTCCTCTTTTTAAGAGGGGTATTGGGTTCTCTGGGAGGGTTGAGGGGTAGAGGGTGCAAGGCTTAGCCTCCAAACCCTAAACCCTAAACCCTAAACCCCAAATCCTAAACCCTAAGCACCGGCACATTGGCCATCAGTTGCCCCCCCAAACACCCGAGATCTAAACTTTACGTGCTGGGGCGAGGCCTTGAAGCTTCAATTTTTAGGGGGTTTAGGACCTCGGGTTTAGGGTTTAGGGGTTTAGGGGTTTAGGGTTTAGGGTTTAGGGTCTTAGGGTTGAGGGGTTTTCAAGTCTAGGATACGGTCTTTCTTGGGATTTCTCGGTGGGAGGGCCTGTGGGGAGTGAGATCTGAAGCTTCTGATGGCTGCGCGAGAGCCGTAATCCGATAACCCACAGGGTTCCAAAACATAAAGCCATCGCCCCCCCCCCAAATCTCCCAAACCCTTTAATCCCAGAGACTCCAATATCCCTTTATTAAGGAATATACCTTAAAATCATAGTCGGGACCCTACTATAGTTTAAGGAAGGTTCCCTAATTAAGGGATGTTGGAGTCTCTGGGATCAAGGCTTCTTCCTCAACAACAACAGGAGACCCTTGATTCACGCTTCTCAACACAAGGAAGGCCAATGATGATTCAGGGCCCAGAGAGCCCAATACCCCTTAATTGAGGAATTTACCATAAAATCATAATATTAAGGCCCCTATAATTTAAGCCCTAAACCCTAAACCCTAAACCCTGGATATTCCTTATTTAAGGGGTATTGGGTTCTCTGGGGGTATCTTGTGCAAAGAAGGGGCTTCGCAGTCTCCAAGTATCCCGTACCCTACAGGTCCTCCAAGCGCAGATCATTGAGTTCTTTGCCCTAAGGGTCCAAGGACCCATTATTTAAGGACTTTGGGGCCTTTTTGGGTGCCTAAAACCATAAATAAGGACTACTTGGACCCTTAGGGTTGGGTTTCACCATACGGACTCTATGGTTTCCCTAGCTCGGCTCTCTTAAGCCCGGAAACAAACTCACGGGCTTAAACCATGTACAAGGTCACGCCACAACGTAAAAGCCTTCTTCACGGGGCTTATACAAAAAAACCCTTAAACCAACTGATAGCACCAGAAACATCTTTGCGACCCTAAACCCTAAACCCCTAAACCCCTAAACCCCTAAACCCTAAACCCTAAACCCCTAAACCCTAAACCCTAAACCCTAATGCTTGCTCTGGAATCTCTGAGTCCCCTGGCCTCGAAATGTCCCACCTGGCAGCTGTGGTGGCTGTAGAGCTAACAAAGATTTCTCATGGCTTCATCAGGGGGTTTAGGGTTTAGGGTTTAGGGTTTAGGGTTTAGGCATCAGGGATTCTGGAGGTCTTTTACACTTTAACCTGTTTTTACCGTGGTATGGACTTCAGAGATGGAATGGAGGTGCTTAGGGTTGAAGGCCTTAGGTCTTCGGGTCGAGGGTGTGCTCGGATTCCCCCAAAGCATCAACCCTAAACCCTAAACCCTAAAAGTATCCCTCATGGGAACTTCTGCTCCTTCATGACATGTCGGGCTATACCCGACCGCCTACCTAAAGCAACGCTATTGCCAACATAGCTATATGGACACCCTAACTTTATGAACAACACGATTTCAAAGGATCCGGAAATATACCGTCCATTACAAGTCTTATACATACGTGCATGCATGCATGTTTGCATACATATATTTCTATCATACACATACACATACACACATACAGACATACATACAAAGCAAAAACAAGTAAATATCAGTAAGCAAATGAACAAATAAATAAAACATAAATGAATACATAAGTATATGTGTGTATATATATATATATGGTTGAGCTCCGGCGGCATGGCATCCCCAGTTGGTCATCCCCCTTCCTCACCCTGTGGAGCGGTTTGGGTCTGCAGCTTGCGTGTGGAATGGGTTGGGTGGTTTGGTTTAACCCTTAGCCGAAAGACCCTGATTGATGTAAGCGCCTTACTACTTGAAATAGCGTTGTTGGGGTATGTAATACTCTAAAACTAATGGGGAACAGTAGGGAATAGTATCGGTAAGCTTTGAGGATTCTATATCATTAGACCGCATGATACCCGGCCTTCAAGCGAGTCGGAAATAATGGGCCGTTCAAGCCTTGAAACCATGAAGCCTCCAACATACAGGCACACGAAGATTGTCATATCATATTGTATGTCTACATAATTGCCAATCATTCCCAAGCCCTCATTTAACATGATAGTGCCTCCAAAAGGATTAAAAACTCAATGTACGGAATATGAGTACTGCTCCTCAAGCCTCCATATCAAGAGCCTCACCGTTGATGATATAAATCCTGCACTACCCATCAGGAGGAATATACCATAATTCCCATAGTTTAAGGTCCTTAAGCTAGTGCAGGATTTCTATCATCAACAGTGTCTCCGGTCCCTCGCCTGGCAGGCGAGTGCCAGCGCTGTCGCCCCACCCACCGTGCAGGCTGCGTTCGGGTCCTGGGACCAACTCCACGGTCTTCGTGGGCCGATTGGGGGTGCTGGGTTTCAGCGTTGTGGGTTTCCTTGGATTGATTATGCTTGAAAAAACGTCCATACATGCATACATACATACATATGTATGTGTATATATATATATATGTATATGTATATATATATATATATACATATATATATATACACACATACATATGTATATGTATATGTATATGTATATGTATATGTATATGTATATGTATATGTATATGTATATGTATATGTTTCTGTATATGTATATGTATATGTACATGTATATGTATATGTATATGTGTAAAGTGTTTACATGTGCACATGTGTATCTATATACACACGTTCACGCACACACCTTTTTGTCGCATGCATACAGATACATGGATATGTACGTACATGCGCATATGCATATACTGTACAGGCACAATGCATATGCATATGCAGATACATATTTAATGCAGATGCGGGCACATATTCATGTACCTATGCTACAGAGGCACATGCACATACCGCACACCCGTACCTGCACACACATACGTCCATCCATTCGTCCATCCATCCATCGATCCATACATCCATCCGTCCATACATGCATCCAGGGCCATCCATCCCTTCCCATCCCTCCATCCATCCAACACATGCATGCATGCACATACACATTCACGCGCACGTGCACCTGGCAGACGTGCACGCTCGCATGCACGCACGCACGCACGCAAGCATGCATGCTCCCACGCCCGCACGCGGGCCCGCCAGTCCGCCCGCCCGCCCGCGCACGCACACACGCACGCAGACACGCACGGAAGGTCGCACCCATACACGCACACAAACTCACACATAGTTTCAGATCCCGGATTGCCGAGCGATGTTGCCGTAGCTTTTGAAGGTTGGATGCTCATGCTGTCAGCTTGCTGGGAGCCATGAGCAATGAGCAGCCTTCCGTGTGATTTTTGATTTGTTTGCGTGTCATTGTACTGTTGCAGGCGAGTGCGGGCCCGATGAGTCGCTTGGATGTTGTTCCGTCTTTTGGACCCTTCACATCCGTGCCTCCTTTTCTTTTTGACGTTGCATGAGGAGCATACGTGAGTCTGTATGCAGGGCAAGGCAGGAACGACGAGAGGAGCTACTCGTACCAAGTCGTACTATCAATGCTATAACTGATATAACACCATAGCAAGCGAACGTGCTATCCTGGAGCCCACTCAACGTTTCCATGCGATCACCACGAACAGAACGGAATCCAAGGGTGCTGTGCTTCAGCCTTGACGGGGATGCCTTTGGCAATGGGATGATGGAGCCTTTGCCACAAAGCAGGGGTGTGGCTGAATAGGCACGCTTCGCAGTTGGTGATCAGATTAAATGCCTCAAGGCTGTGGAGCCCTGCAGGGTTGACAATGCGATAGGCGGTACTGTAAGATTTTGCAGCATTTTTTGCCACGCATTTTTTTGCATGCCATCGCGTAAGCTTTAGGCCGAACATGAGCCTCGTGGATGTGAGAAACTGAGGGAAGCTTTTCGCGGTCCTGCTACAGCAGGGAGCACGGCTGCCCCCAGGTGCTGGGCGTAACAGCTGGCAGAGGTTTGGTTTGCCGTAGCCAGGTTAAGTGTGAAGCTTGTAGTCGCATGTTGCAGTGTCCGAGAGTCTTGGTGCTATGCTGGACACGGCTGCATTAGGAAAATCGTGAGGGGGTCGACAGTTCTTGGCAGAGAGGGGGTCCAGAAAGTGCTTGCCAGACTTCGCCATGAAGGCATGCTCGCATACTCGTTGAGATACACCATCCACCACCACCTCCATCGCGTCGCTTCAAGTGGGTTGCCAAGCCAGGACAGTGGCACGGACGACCACGGGCAGTGCAACGAGGCCGTCCGCCCTTCCATGGCTTGGATAACCGCACGAGGTGCCGTAGTACCGTAGGGCAGTGGTTTGTTGAATCCTTTTTGGAGTCTCAACCATCCCGAATCCCCAAGATTCGATCTTCGGGCCGAGGAGAAAGCGGATGCCTGCGTCCCTTCGGAACTGGAAAACCTCAGCCCGGATGTGGGAGCGGTGCCCTGGCACACACTTTTAAGGTTTTTAGATGCTGGACGGTTGGGTTCCGTTTGAAGCCCTGCTCCCAGGACTTTTGGACAGAGGATCTTTGCAGGAAGGCCGCAGGTGGGACCAGTTTCGTGCCTCTGCCGGATGTTTTTGCAGCTTGCCTTAGCAAAGTCGCAGCGTGTGAACCTGCGCCGCAACTCAAGGGCCGGGGCAGGGCGCGCGCCCTGTGGGCCGCTGGTACAGTAGCAATGAAGTTCTGACTTGGTGCCTTGCTGCGCGCCGCGCATGGCCATGGCGAGCAAGCAGTCGGAGGATTTGGAGTCCTCTCAGACCAAGAGCTACGGCGCTGTTGATGAAGCTGGACAGCAAGCTCAGGAAGCTCAGGGGACTGCCCCTGCCCCGACGGCCGTGTCGGTCTTGCTGCAGGCGATCATCTATGCATTGGCCATCCTGCTGCTGGCCCTGATCTTTGTGATTCCTTCTCCACTTGTTGACCCTAAAGGTGAGGGACACCACGCCGAGAACATCAAACAGGGCCGGCAGATGGTGATGCGAAACATTATTTACGGGACTTTGTCAGCGGGCTGCCTCGCTTACTTGATGCATCTTCTCAAGCAGCCACTCATACTGGGCTATTTGCTCGGAGGTGTGCTGGTTGGCCCTATCGGGCTTCGCCTGGTGGTCGAAGAACAAGAGATTGCGACCATAAGCGAGCTTGGCTTGATCTTCCTTCTATTTATGATCGGGTTGGAGCTGAACGTCAAGGAACTAGCACGACTCGGAAGCAAGATCTTCCTGTCAGGCTTGATGCAATTTCCTATATGCGTGGTACTGCACTCGGTCGTGTTTGCTGCTTTGGCCCACTTTGGGTTTCCAATCTGCCGGTCTCGCCTTGAGACGATCTATCTTGCCGTTTGCTGCGGCATGTCCTCCACGATGATTGTGGTGAAGAAGCTCCAGGATGCAAATGAGACCAAGACAGAAGCTGGGCAGATCTCCATCGGAGTTCTCATTTTCCAGGACGTGTGGGCGATCGTGGTGTTGGCGCTGCAGCCAAACATCAACGACCCCCGGCTCGTGGGAATCGCCCGTACCTTCGCAATAATGCTGGCGCTGATCTGCGTTACGTTCCTCTATGCTAAATACGTGCTTCGCCCGCTCATGAAAGCGGTGGCAGGGTCTTCCGAGATGAGAATGATCCTTTTCGTCTGCCATGAGCTCGGCTTGTCATTGGGGCAGAACTACTCGGTTCAGGTAGCGAATAGGGCAGAAGTGGCAGCAGGTTAAATCCTCCTGAGGCTGGTGTTTCTTCGTGTGTGCTGCGGCCATGTTGCCCTTCGTGAATGTCTCCATTGAGCTGGCGGCGCTGGTTGCGGGAGCTTCGCTGGCAAGCGCCCCTGGTACACCGGCGATCAGCAAGACCATCCGCCACATCCGTGACTTCTTTGTAACCTTGTACTTCGTTTCCCTGGGCAACTCGGGGGCATTGGTGACGAATTCGGACTCCCCGTAACTTAGGGAACCGGAACTGACGCCCTCCAGTACATGCGACAACGCAGGACACAGGATGTAGTGGAGCAGTCATCCAGCCCTGTGTCTGACCTGTACTCAGGTATGCAGATCCCATACCCCACAAAGCACGTCTTCTCCTGCGCTTGCATCGTCTCGGTGGTGGCTCTGCTGAATGTAATCTGCGCTGGTTACACCAAAAAGGCCTTGCTTACCTTGGCCAGAGCTGTTCGCACTCTGGTTAATGTAAACAAGGCTTCTTGATGTAAGCGATTCAGTTTACATTCAGCAGAGCCACGGTTTAGGTGGTCATGGCAACGCGCTGGGTGGGCGTTTTCTGTCCCATCTACGGCTGCGGGGGGGAGCTTGGACCTGCAACCCGTTCCACCATCAACCTCTCGCAGATCAGCGAATTCGCTATGGTCATCACAGCCATTGGATGCAAGCAGGAGCACGTGCCCAAGGAGACCCTGACACCTGTCCGGCTCGGAAAGAGCTGTCTTTGTCCTGTGCTCTTTGTCGACGCTGGGGCTCAAGTTTCAGTCCCGGTCTCTTGCGGAGACTAAGGACCATACTGTCCTGGGTGTTTGTGATCCTGGCAGTCCTTTCCTCGCCGCTGATGGACCATGGCTCTACCATGGGCGAGCTGCTCTATGCGAAGGCCCTGCGAGTTGAAGTGGGGCGCCACAAATGGGCTTTGGCTGCTTTGGTGATCTGCTTTGTTTCGATTTGCCATTTCGGTGTGTTTGAGTGGCAGAAAGTTGCCCGTTGCCGAGAGGCCTTCGAACTGGAGCAGCGGCTGTCGCCTGGCGAGCTAGCTGATGAAGTAAGGGAAATCGAGGGGCGATGTTCTCGCCTTTGTCCAATCCTTCCTCGTCCTGTGCTTGTTGACATGAATATTCCGTTGTCCCGTAGTGCGGTCGCGACTTCGGGTTTAGGAGGGTTCTTTCTGGGTTGTACGGGTAGTGATGCGCTCCTGACAGTGCATTTCCCCGGGTCACGGGTGTGTGCAAGTGTGCTCGCGATCCCCGAACACAACTTCGCTCCTGCTGGACGTTCGTGACATATGTCTCAGGATGAGTAACCCGAACAGACATCACCATCACCATCACCATCACCATCACCATCACCATCACCATCACCATCACCATCACCATCACCATCACCATGACCATCACCATCACCATCACCATCACCATCATCACCATCATCATCATCATCGTCATCGTGTGTATCAAAATAAAAGCATCCGTACAATGAGCTTGGTAGGCATGTCGATCGCAGTCCTCGTCCGCTTCATAA
>CAJNDV010031354.1:25793-36528 GCA_905221635.1 Symbiodinium sp. CCMP2456 | reverse complement strand
ATATGGGTTCTAAGTATAGTTACCCTACTTATAACCCCACTGATAACTACCCATGAACCTCCAAGTAGGGTACATCAGAACCCTAAACCCTAAACCCTAATCAAGGGCTCATGTTCAGGACTTTGGGAAGCTTGAGGTGGAGGTGGAGGCTTCGGCTAGCAACGCAAGTCACCGAGGGCTTATATGCAGGATAACATCCTCCCGTGGTTTCGGGTTTTCGGTTTAGGGTTTAGGGAGACTGCTAATCCTCGGACTGGCTTGGAACGGGAGAGAAGAAGAGACGACGAGCCATTGCCTCAAAGTGTGGATGCAACAACCTATTTGTTGTTGGGGGGGGGGGGATCCCCCTTACAGTATAATACGAGGTCCTGACTAACCTCCAGCTTGTAGGATTTGGGGCTACGCACTCCGAGCAATCTCAGCCGGGCAGCAAGCTGAGGAAATGGCTCCAGAAGAGGCTCGGTTTAGGGGGTTTAGTTGGGGTTTTGAGTGTGTAGGATTGGGGTAAATTGGGTTCCTTTTGGGGTCCTTTTGATAAGGGTGCCGTGTGTTTTTGGGGACCTAAAAAGGACCCGAAAGTAGGGTATAGCAGAAAGGTTTGCTGCTTCGGGTCGGTCTGACTTTTGCTTTGCCGTATCCTCGTGCTGAATCAGTTCTTCTGCAGACACTCCAACTCCGGCTAGAGGTATGGCCAGTACCACAACAAGGTCAGTGTCCCAAAAACAGGATTTCCGATGTCCGCTTGTGATGTACCCTAAACCCTAAACCCTAAACCTCCCATGCTCTTGGCATGGTACTATTGCTTTCATAGCCCTCGGACCGGAACCCGAACACAGCAAACACTTTAAAGCCTCAGCCCCAAACCCTAAACCCCTAAACCCTGAACCCTGAACCCTAAACCCTAAACTGCGAGTCCTGTGCAAAGCTTTCGAAGCCAGCAACCCAGGAGCATTTCTTCTCCGCTGTTTCAGCCCTTTCAATTGAACCCTAAACCCTAGCAACAACAACCCTAAACCCTTAACCCTAAACCCACTCCCCAGGCCTGAAGGAGAACGTAGACAACATGATAGACGCTACGCGCTCCCACCCTATGACTCAAGGTTCAGGCTTCCGATCTGATCTTCGGCCGTATAAGCTGAACAACCCAAAACATCCCAAAGGTGTAGGGTTCAGGGTTCAGGGAAGGGCATGCGTGGAACTGTCGAAATGAAGCCGTCAGCAAATCTCTGAACAAGACGACGCTGATGGGTTTAGGGTTTAGGGCCTGAATCAAGGGCTCCTATGTAGTTCCTTTTTGGATAGTATACTATAGTTCCTGATCAAAAAACCATAACAAACCCAAAAAGGAACTACATTGGAGCCTCTGGGTAGACAAGACTGACAACATCCAAAGCTCTGATCCTCAAGCGACTGTCCGGCGCAGATGGTCATGGAGGGCACGCCGATCGAGGAAGCCATGGAGGAGGTGATCGGCTGTGGAACTACGTGCATGAGCCTTTCGGCAGTGGTCGTAAGAGTCCAGCAGGCTGTCTGAGGTTTTCTTAAGCCCGATAAACCGTAAGAGTCCAGGAAGTGTCGGGTATGAGGCTTTCAGCCTGTAGTGTTTGCAGTTGTCCGGTAAAAGCGTCTTTGCATTTGACAGCTACGGTTTCGAAGCTGGTAGCAGGTGTTGGGGGGTTCAGAAGCTGGATGATGGTCGGGGAAGGTTCGTTCTTCTAGTCACTCGAACCAGTATGGCCGGTCTCGGTCATGGCTGCTCCCGCGGTTTTTTCCTGGGGTCTCGCGCTGTACTTTTGACCACAGCTGTGAGAATCATGTCGTTCACATGCAGAGGAGCACGATTGCGGCCACGTCTCTATCACGGGTTTAGCCAAATAGCTTCTATGGCTGCCAGCTCCATAACGGATGATGCTTCTGTGATCACAGTTTGTTGTAGCCACTATTAGATAATACTGCAGGGAATGTGACGACCACTGATACTATAGTAGCGCTACACACTACATGGCGCTAGTTCGTACGGCGTCGACTTTAAGAGGCGGCTTTTAGCGGCCTCGGCATGTGCCATCTGCTGCCAGGCACAGTTATGACGCCGTTCATTATCCTCGCCATCTTCTTCTTCGCCGAGGAAACGGAGATTCCAGCGCAGCTGCCATGCAATTCGAGGATCTTCGAGGGAAACTGCTCGGCTTCGTCACTGTGGATTTTCGATGTGTCATCGTTGTCATGCTGGTTTCCCGGTTCTCCGTTTAAAGCGGCGTTTGTGTCGCGACTGCTGCTAAGTTTGACAAAAAGTCTCCTCGCACACCTTGTGTTTCCCAGCAATGTGTCCCTGGCAGGTTCTACGGAGCGGTTACTTAAATCGCGGACCCCTCTGTAGGATTCGTACCGACGCGTGGATCCTCAAACACTTCCAGTGCTTTTTTGAATATGATCTCCCGGATGAGACCGACCTGCAGGCCCGATCGATAGAGTTGTGGGTTGTTTAGCCCACTTCAGAGAGACCTCTTCAAAAGGGTTTTTTAGCCCGCTTCATGGGTTTAGGGTTTTTTGGCCACTTCACGGGGAGTTTTCTCTGCGGAACGACATGTGCACTTCGAAATGACTGCGAACCTTACGCAGGGCGGTCGTGCAAGTCGCATTGCCTTGCTTTGCACTCTGAACCCCTAAACCCTACTTGGAGGTTCACGGGTAGTTATAAGTGGGGTTATAAGTCCCCTAATATTGGTTATAAGTGTAGTTGCCCTACTTATAACCCCACTCATAGCTGGCTAGGAACCTCCAAGTATGAACACTATATAAGCAAAAAATAAACCGCAAACCCTCTTAAACCCATGAAACCTACAAGGCTAGAGACTCTTTAGCGGAGAAAAACAGGTGTTTAACACACTACGAGACCCAAAACCCTAAACCCCTGAACCTAAACCCTAAACCCCTAACCCTAAACCCTACACCCTACACAAAGTCGCCCAGGCAGTACGATATCCGAAGCACAGACTTGGTCTGTTACCTGCTTTTCGGACTTATCATCGCCCCCTTCCAGGCCGGGGCCGTTGCAGAGTGCAAGTTTCGGTGTAAAAGCCGGGATAAGTACCATGATGATTCCTTTGGGTTCATTCTGATATGTACGTATGCATGTATGTAAGTATATATATATATATACATATATACACATGTATATGTATATATGTATATACATGTATGTATGTATGTATGTATGTATGTTTGCATGCATGTATGTATGTATGTATGTATGTATGTATGTATGTATGTATGTATGTAGTTATAGAATATGCTTTCCCCCAAGATCAATTCTAATAATCCCCGAGGCTATATAACTAATCTTTAGTTCCTCGGGGGACAGTGGGCAAGTAATAATTTCCATGTTCAGGCTTCTTGAAACCGCAAACTCGGACCCGAAGCAATTGTTCAATCAAGCAGGAAACCGTAAACCCCAAACCCTGATCCATGTGCTACTCAGACACAACGCCCGGCTTGCGCCAGCTGTGACAGTTCTACAAAAGAGACCACATCGGAAGAGCGTAAAGTGCAGATAACGGTTGAAACCTGGACAACAGACCCTAGAATCCTGAAGACCCAGATGGACATCACGCTCTAAACCCTCAACCCTGCGCCCAAGTTTCAACGCTTGAACCCCGAAACCCCTAAACTCGAAGCCCTAGTTAATATATATATATATATATGTATACATACATACATACATACATACATACATACATACATACATACTATTCACTGGTATATCATAAGGTCATGATGGACATCTTGATGAACCACGACACTTGGCTGCACGTCTCGATGCTGTGGTCAGACTCTGATGGCTCAGTTTTGAGCCCGGCCATTAGATGTCAGAAGCCTTTTGGCTTAGTTGTTTAGGATCCAGGGCTTAGGGCTTTTAGGGTTTAGGATTCGTCCGTGGTTTAGAGTTTCGGGGCTTAGAGTTGACCCAAAGCTTTTTACAGCCTAAATTCTTAGCCCAAAGCCGAAGTGCAGAGGCCGTACTGCGGTTTCGAGCGGGGCGCATGCTCCCCGTAGATGTCCGTGTGCTCACGAGCTTTTGGGGTCCAGGACCAATAGTAGCTCTTGTGCACATGTGGTGCGATGGAGAAATCTGTAGCTGGCGGCATGAAGTCCCATTTTGGGACTGTTGGAAGACATTGTAGGAGAGAGTCCCTTAGCCGGTGCCAAGCCCATCATCCAATGCCAGTTCGTGCGAAAACAGATGCCAGCGGTTGATACTCGTAGTGGCTACTGGAGGAAGTTTTGACACAAGCTCACCGATAGCCTGAAATGTTGCATGTTTTGTATGAACGCACAGTTACGCATGTTTAGAGACGAGTAGTATCGTTCCATCATGTTAGGCTTTACTGGAGGGTACGGCTCGAGTTGAGGTTTTCGGACCAGACCCGCCTCGTCAAAACCCACAGCCTAAAGCGCCGAGACAGCATCTGCAAGGTTTCAAGGCTCGATAACTCCAAAACTAGCAGATGCTGTCTTTGCGCGTAACAAAAGAGGACGGAACGCATGTAATGATACTCCGCTGATCTGCAAAACTTATTATCTGGGCATGTTCGGAGGCTGAGTTCTTTCCGAGAAGAGCCATATGAATGTATACATATATGTATACACATACACACACACACACACATTTGGCTGTGTGTGTATAGGCGTGACGGGGTTCAAGGGGGTTCGTTTCAGAGGATTTAGGTTTTAGGGCTCTTTCAACATACTCATATATTTAAGGAACACACACGAAACACTGCAAATTTCGGAGAAACCCTGGAAAAAGTGACAAGACGTTCCACGCCAAAAAGTCCGTAAGTTGATCCGGGTGGGCCTTTGCCAGCACTTCCCCCGGATGCGGACACATTCTGAACCCCCAAACCCTTATCCCTAAACAGTGGCTTCTGATTCCTTAAACTCTAAACCCCCTAAACAGTGGCTTCTGATTCCTGGATGCCAGGCCACTGAATTGCAGAATAACGTCCGTATCTACGACTACATGCTGTACGCCAAGTGGCGCTGGCGCAATCGTGTGACCCGTGCCTGGGACCATGCTGAGAAGAGCCCTCCACACCGGTTGATATCCTTAAGCCTTCCTTTAGGGTTTAGGGTTTAGGGTTTCGGGGTCCGAAAATCCTAAGCCATAGAACCCTCGTGATTGCGAGTTTTGCATGCTCTGTGTGCACCGACAAATTCAGGCAGCATGTCGAAAACACGCTAGAACCCTGAACCCCTGCTTGGGAGAACCAGCATGTGTGAGCCCCCGATCGCCTCAGGAGGACTAAACCCTAAACTCTAAACCCTTATGGGATGACTCCCTGAACCCCCAAACCCTAGACCCCTAAGCTCTAGGATGACCCCGAGCAAACTCCCTGAAAAACCTGGAACTAATCACCGTAAGGGTACATGTGCTTAGATGGTACAGGCTGTGTCCCCCAATCACCTATCGAGGGACTACTTGCAGCATTTTAAGGCCAAAGTATATACTATTCTGGTATGTGGACCCTAGGGTCATGACATAGAACCGCTGAAGCAAAACGAGAAGAGCCCTTGATAAGCATCATAGCAAGGCCATATAAACTTCAACATCACAGTAAGCCCCTAACCCCTAAGCCCCTAAACCCTAAACCCTAAGCCCCTAAACCCTAAGCCCCTAAACCCTAAGCCCCTAAACCCTAAACCCTAAACCCCCCAGGCTGGCTCTTTGACGACCCACGACTTGACCTCAGTATCGCGGAGCCGCTCCAGAGTGTGAACCACTTGGCCTTCTCGCCACAGTCCGGGGACTCAGCTCACGTTTACGTTCATGCCGTTATGATTGAATTTGGGTTTAGGGCTTACGGGGTTTAGGGTTTAGGGTTTACGGTTTTTGTTCATGGCCTGGCTGTCCCTGCTATTACGGTTGTCGTTTGTTGGTTTCCTGTCCTCGCGAGGCTCTTCATGACTTCTGAATCTCTTGACCCCGAACTTCCCGAATACTAAGGGGGAATACTACTGTCCTAAACCCAAGTACCTGATAATTAGGTCCTTTAGCCCTTTAGGGCTAAACTCTAAACCCTAGCTCTGAGTCGTCCTCTGGCTTGGGGGCCTTGTTACGGACGGCGCGTTCAAGCGCAGAGGACGGCTGGGAGTAGAATCTAAGCACATTTGTTCGAGGTGCTAATACCGGTGCCTTAATCATTAGAATAGGGTTCAATCGAAGGGTTCCAGAAGGGTTCTATAGGATATATAAGGGTTTGGTATGGGGACCTTAAGCATTAGGGTAGCCTTTTCATGCCTTTACGGGTTAGAATGTGCCATACTTTTTCAGGGCCCATCTAGGTGCAGAAGGGTCTAGGGAGATGGGGTTCGTTGGTTTGAAGTTCAGAGACCAGGATTAATCGGTGTTTAGGTGTTCATTACGACCTGAATCCGTAAGTGCCGCGGTATCCAATAACCTTGCGGGTGCGCCTTGTACCTAAAAGTACAGTTTTGCGGTTACAGGTACTTCTTACAGCGTCACACGTCACACTGTTAGACCCTAGTATTAACCCATAAAACGTAAACCCCACATCCCTCTCTCACACATAAGCTTGAACCATTACCTTGTCTCGGAGGAACCGCCATTTCAGAATTCCACAATCTGCCTTACTGACGTTCGCCCTGAAACCCTAAATCGTAATCATTACCCATAGGCCCCATAGTAGTTCTTTTTTGGGATTACCTTATAGGCTAACTTATAGGATTCTAAGTATGAACCCCCAAAAGGAACTACTATGGGGCCTATGGGTACATACTATATGGCTAGTAACCCGTACGGTTTAGGTATCTGGAGCCCTAGGGTATATAGAGCTGCGAGGAGATGATAGTTCTAATTTGCAGAACCCCTATATTCCGATCCCGCCGCCACTGCGCAGCCCCCAAATTCTAAACCCTAAACTGGCCCTAAACCCAAGACCCTAAACCCTAAACCCTAAACCTAATCTAAAGCATAGATCTCTGCCATGCGAGAGGGAAAACAAACCTAATCTAAAGCCCCAGGCCTTGCAACCGGGCTGTCCTGAAGAATTTCCCTTCAGTGTTTGTGCTAAGTAGTCCTTATTTATGGTTTTAGGTGCCCACAAAGGCCCCAACGTCCTTAAATAATGGGTACTTGGACCCTTAGGGTTTAGGGCAAAGGGTTTCGAGCTGAAATTTAGACGGATCTCTACAACTGAATATAGAGAAGCATGAGGACATTCCAACATGAGTCCCTAGATTTCCTTAACAGAATTATACTACCGTCTCGTATAATCTGCTCCTAATTTTACAAAGGCTGGGAAAATCATCCTACATCCTAAACCCCCGGACCCTGAACCCTCAACCCTAAACCCCTAAACCCCCTAAGCCCTAAACCCTAAACCCTAAACCCCTAAACCCCCTAAGCCCCTAAACCCTACAGATCGGCCTAGGTTCTACTTCATCGAGACCTACTACACCTGGGGCATGCTGGTCTCGCTGCTGTCCATCACCATCTTCCTGCGGAAATCGCTCCTCGGTTTCATGATCCGGCGGGTTTGGGGTTTCGGGGTTTAGGGTTCAGGGTTTAGGGTTTAGAGTTTAGGGCTTAGGGTCTGGAGTGTAGGGTCCAGGCCTAGGATGAGGGTTTTTTAGGGTTTCGGGGTTTAGGGTTTAGCGCTGCCGGCATACACTCCAAGTCCGTGCTTAAAAAAGGGCTTAGGGTCTGGAGTTCAGGGTTCAGGCCTAGGATGAGGGTTTTTTTTAGGGTTTGGGATTTAGGGGTTTAGGGCTTAGGGTCTAGATTTTAGGGCTCAGGCCTAGGATGAGGGTTTTTTTAATAGGGTTTGGGATTTAGGGCAGGGTTTAGGGTTTGAGGTTTAGGGCGAGCTCCAACCAAGCCTGTGTAAAAGAGTTTAGGTCTGGCTTGGGGCTTGGAGTTCCGGGTCCGGCTGAAACCCGCAGCTTGCGTTTGGGTGCATGGTGTGTTGTGACGAGGATTTGGCGTCGACGAAGCCCCGGTGCTCCATGAACCTAAATAACGGTTTAGGGCTCTTCTTTCTATTTTGGTACTATTGTTGTTGTTCTTATCCATATGAACCCTAAACTCTCTCTCTTAGGTGACCGGAGCCCTACGGGGAAGCATGTCGGAGAGAGGGTTTGCTTTAGGCTCTTGCGGTGCAGCTTGCACGTGGTCTGCAGACCACTTCTTCGTCATTTCCGAGTCGCAGGGATTCTATCGCAGCTTTCTTGTGCCACAGCCCCTCTTGGGTTTTGGCTTTTGGCTATCCTTCTTGCTTCATGTGCGAAATGGGTCGCGAGCTTAACCTCTTAACCCTAAACCACCAACCACCAACCCAATTCCCGGAGCCGTGAACCCTAAAGCCTAAACCCCAAACCCTAAACCTTAGACCCCAAACCCTAAACCCAGGTACCCTTGCACCCCACACTGCTGAGTCTTCGAGTCCAGAGGTTTCAGGATTTAGTGGTTTGGAAACCCCAAACCCTTGGCCTGTTTGCTCGAGGGCTTCCAGTTTCCTTTAGTGTTGTTCCTTCGACTTGGGTTTTTGCACATTGACCATCTTCCGTCTCACGCCTCAGATCTCAAGTTGGATGTGCATCACATGTTTCATCCTTGTGTGCGTGAGCTGTTCGGAGAACGCTCTCTCCCGTCACAACCCTAAGCCCTAAACTCTAATCCTACAGACTTGCCATGACGGGCAGGAAGGGTTGTCTTGGGCATGTTTCCATCCCAAAGCGTCCTAAGTACCTATATAGTCGAGGGTAGGGTTTCTATGATCTGAATCTAAATTATTATTATTATTACTACGGTTATTATTTACTATCATTATTTGTGTTACTATATAGTAAACTCCAAAAAGTTGGAAACCGGATTAAGGACAAATAGTGCTCGGATTCCTTATACTTTGCTCTTAAGGATTCAGGCTATTGGGTTTCCAACTTTTGGGCTTCTACTATAGGGTTTAGGGATTAAGGTTTAAGCTTTAGGGTTTAGGGTTTGGGCAAGTATCCCCCAAAAAGGATGTCTACTACTCTGAGCCCAGTCGACCAAGCCCTTAGGTGTAATATGGAGGGCCTATTCGTGTCACCATTACTTTTATCGCCAAACAAAATGATGGCGGCAGGAGCAGAAACAGAATGTGCAGAGAAATTTTCCGGCCTGTAATATGGCGTAATTAGGGGTCCGGGCCTTTTCGCGGCATCGGTGCATGTCCACAAGACTTTCCAGGGAAGAAGGTTCTGAGTGAATGGTGGGTACAAAGGCGCGTACCGTAGGGTTTGGGATTACGGTCAAGGACGCATACGTTATAGATTTAGATAACCCCGCCACCTGTCCACTTTGCGCACATGCAGCTCAGTTGCCTAGAGTCATATCGCACACGCTGCATCAGATATGTAGGCCTGTGGGTCAAGGGTCGATATTCGATCCGAAAGAATAGCCACCTCTCGAACCCCACAACCCGCCCGAAAGTCCTGCAACCAAATGCAGCGGTGGCCCGTATACATCTTTGTAGCGCCGATGCATTGGGTCACCAATTCTTTCCCTAAACACAACCTGTATCGCTATTCCTTAAGCCTGACACGGTTAATTCAAACCAGAAACTCATCTCTCAGGATGAACCCCCTGGACGACCCAGCCTTGTTCATCATGGTGGGCATGCTGGTGGCACTCAGGGGACTTGGCAACTAGGGTTCAGAAGTACCCTCGTTAGGCTTCTAGCTAGAGATAACCACTATGGTTCCCCGTAGGAATAACCCTACGTATTAAGTCCCCTGATCCTCGAAGTAGTTCTTTTCGGGGCATACTTTCGTTTAGTAGTAGTAACAGCCAAGCCCTCAAACACAACAGTTCCCATTCATCCCGCCTCCCTGTAGAAGCTCCCAACGCAGTGCTTGCCATAGACAACCGAGTCCGATGCCCCAATCTTAGCGGCTGCGTAGGTAATCCCTTCCCCCTACCCCCCCAAGAGAAACTCGCAAAGTGTTTTAATATTAGGAGGCATGTTTATTTCTACTGCCACTTTTGACGGGTCGTGCTGCGGCTCTTGCTCCCACGCTGGCTGTTCCCCCTGCTTCTTCTGCGTCTCTTGCGCCTCCTGCTCTTGCTGTTGCTCTGTTGCTCCTGCTTTTGCTGCTCTTGCTCTTACTCCTGCTATTCCTCTTGCTCCTGCTCTTGCCGTTGCTACCGCTGTTGCTATTGCTCCTGCTCTTGCTCTTAGTCACTGTGCCCTAGGGGTCATTTGGGGCCTTGGAACCTTCCCCCTAATTTCAGAACAGGTTTTAAAGGGCAGGGATAATTTCGGGATGATTGGCCCCACGGTGTTTTATTTATTGGGGGGGGGGGGTCTCGGCGTGTCTTAATAAATGCAAGGAAGGGATGAATCTTCAACCTTTCGGGGCTTATATAATCCTATTATACTTCGAAGGTTTAGCTTGTTTGGCTGGCGTACTCGGCCCCCAACCCCTAGCAACAAAATAGCCCAAAGGCCTTTCATAGTAGGGTCTTTGGGCCCAGATGCCTCAAACTATGACCCTAATAATTAAACACCCTAAGCCCCCAAACTGTAAACCCCAAACCCTAAGCCCTAAACCCCAAACCCCAAACCCTAAACCCTAAACCCTAAACCCTGAACCCCTGAACCCCTAAACACCCTAAACCCCCAAACCCTAACCACCCTAAACCCCCAAACCCTAGACCCCCAACCCCAAACCCTAA
>CAJNDV010031354.1:10589-24018 GCA_905221635.1 Symbiodinium sp. CCMP2456 | reverse complement strand
CCCCCCCCCCCCCACCCCATCGAAACTATTCTTCTATTGATTGAGGCCCCTATGTCATATAGCCCTGTAATAGCTCCTTCGGGACGTGACGAATCCCTCCACCGACACGACTTCTTTTAGTTTCTTTTTCGAACCAAGACAGTAGGTTTCAAGCCCTGCCCCCCAAAACCCAAACTTAGGCTTTAGGGTTTTCGGCGTTTGTCCAGATTCACAGATGCAAGAATGCATGTATGCATGTATGTATGTATGCATGTATCTACGCATGCATGTGTGTATGTATGTGAGATAATGCATGTATGTCGGCGCACATGTGTGTGTGTGTGTGTGTGTGTGTGCGAGCATGCGTGTGCCGGCTTAATATAAAGCTGGGTAATTCGTTCAGGGCCTTGCTCTTGAAGCCAAGATTGGCGATGAATAGGTAATGTAGGACACCTACGAGGCGCAGTAAGGTCTAGGCTGCTCCAGGATGCCGCCTTGCTGCAAGAGAAGTATCGCCAGTGGTTTTGGCAGCGCCACACAGGACAGCGGTTTGGGGATTTGGGCTTTACTTCAAATGCTGCTGCACCATCTCCGGCGACCAGAACAAGTACTTCTACTGTACTACTAGCTGTTGCTGCTGCTGCTGCTTCGACAAGCACTGTGCTAGTCTAGTGGGGCCGTCACCTTTGTTTCGACTCCTGCTGTTGCTGCTGCTTCGTCTGCAGTAGTTGCTACTCGTATGTAGTGCTGATGCTGCTCCTCCCTCCTCCTCCTCCTCCGCTTCTTCCTCCACGTCCTCGTACTCGTAGGTCTCTGATAGGAGAGGTTATTAAGAGGGGGTTCTTGACGGAACCCTTCTGCATCCCAACCCTTAAGCCTTACGGAACTCAAACAGGATGGCTCGTCGGTCATCTGAACGATATCTTCACACCGCGTTCGCGCGAGCGCTACAAGGGAAAGCTGAGTCTGCTCTACCAGCAGGCACTGGCTACTGTTATCGGAACCTGTATAAAGAGTGAAGGGTTTTGGGGTTGTCTAGGCTCCTAGCCTAGTGCGGCCACATTATTCCTACGCTACCATCTGGCTTCCTCCCTTCAGAGTTGTGCACGGGGTTCTGTAGACTTTGCTCCAGAAAGCACTGGCTAGGGTGTTGAGGGATCTAGTGTTTCGAGGTTGCTTAAGGGCCGGGGTGTGTACGGGTTTAGAACCCTAAACCCTAAACCTTGCAGGGAAGCGGATGGGAAAAACCTTGCAGGGTTTAGGAAGCAGGCAGTCGAGATAAAGACTGAAGCCAGGGCAGTGAAGGGTTTAGGGTTTCCGGCTTCAGAATTTTACGGTTTCAGGTCAGCAAGACGCGCGTCGCTTGCATCGGCCATCCAACGCCCAAAGCCCCTCTAGAGTAAGAGTAGAAAAGCCTTCAGAGAACCAGCAGACAAGCAAGTATAGCAATACTGCTACACCTCTCAAGTCTCAGTGTGTTTGCTGCAGTGCTTGTTCACAACACAATCTACATGTAACCACCGGCACCTCTCAGCCGTGCCGTGGAAGGCATTGCAGCTTCAACCAGACACTTGGCTACTCGTAGCTGCCGCGATTCGGGGCTTCAGTATATAGGGAAATGCTAGTTGCGTCCCCCGTCAAAGTGATAAGGGTCGGCGTGAGCTTGCAGAGTGTTGTCACAGCCTGAAGCATAAGCTCTACAGCTCTACAACCCCCCATGTAATCGGTGATCGAATAGAAGCTCGAGAGCCCTTTGGGACGGGAGGGTTACCACAGAGGTTTCCTGACGAGGCTTGGCAACTAAGTTTTTGAGTAGGGCATTAAGGATGTAGGACTTTGGCGTGGTCGTGCCACAGTGCCGTAGTCTATGACTACCTCGAGAGCTTGTGGAACCATTGAAACCCGAAACCTCAAGCCACTCATTGCCTGCCGGAATATAAGTACAATCATACTTATACAAACCTAAACCCTAAACCCAAAACCCTAAGTCGTTCATGCAGGCATCAGATCTACCCAAGGCCGCAATGCACCCCCTCATACCCTGCGTGCCGGAAGCATGCTGAACCCTGAACGCTAAAGTCTGCAATCACATCCTCAAGCCCTGCATACCGGAAGCACCTTGACCCCTAAACCCTACACCCTAAACCCTGAACCGTATCCGACCTAAGCGTGCACCGAAAAGTGGTTCGGTAGCGTAGCTCCATCAAGACACTCAACCCTAGGAGCCCCACGCTGAACACCCCAAACCCCAACCAGGCTTTAGGGTTTAGGGGTTCTGCTTGGCAGAGTCTGGGTTCAAAAATGGGGTTAGGGTGTAGGGGTTTGGGGTTTACCCATAGGCCCCATGGTAGTTCCCTTTTTGGGGGTTACCTTCTAGGATTCTATATATGAACCCCAAAAAGGAACTACTTTAGGGCCTTTGGGTAGGGAACCCACCCTAAACCCTAAACCCAACTTTAAACCCTAAACCCAACCCTATGCCGGCTAAGACCCGCGTCTACAAGACGCCCGGCGATGCCTTTCCAGAGCCTGCAGCCGGGTGGCAACCAGGATTTTAGGGTTTAGGGTTGTTAAAGCAGGATTGGAAGTTTCCTGATTTGGACAGTATCAGTGGTACCGTCGGGCATAGTATGATCGTCGTTACCCAAAAGAACTGGAACAAAAACCTCTTCTGTTATACTTCCCCATGGTCTCTCCGGGAAACCATCAGGGATACGACAAAAAAAGGCCCTAAACCCTAAACCGGCATCATCCGGCATGCCATGTTCCCAGACAGCCCAAAGCATCTTCCTTCATTAAGGGGTATTGGGCTTTGCGGGCTCTTGGTCACCAACCATTTCTCTTCGGACTGCTCTCTTATTATTATACATGCAGTATAATGTATCCCGAGACCGCGTTCTACTTACTGAGGCCCCCCCTACTAAGATTCGCTAAGCCCTAGGCCAGAATCCCAACCATAAGCCTAAACTTCGACGGGGGCGTTGATTTAGGGTTTCGTGTTATTGTAGGTCTGAAGGGTTTAGGAATGCAAGGGTTTGTTTGTGGTCTAGGGTTTTAGGGTTTGGGACTTTAAGGTTCAACTGCACCGGTGGAGTTACCTATAGTCACCTATAGTCTCCATTGTGAATTGTGGTTCCTTTTTGTGGCTGCCTTGTAGGGTCTTCATTGTAAAGTTGGTTAAACCGAAAAATGGGACTACAATGAAGACTAAGGTAGACGAAGCTCAGGAACTCAAAGCGAAGCTGCTGCTTTGATTGTGCCTGTACTCTGGAAGTCCTGCGTTGCAAAAGCTACACTTCGGTGGTTTAGGGTTTAGGGTGGCGGGGTGGAGGAGCCTGCCGGCACCTTCCGGCTAGCTGCTTAAGCCTCCCCCTCTCGCCACCAAAAAGCGTGTCACCGGTGTTGGGCCCTGTCAGTGATCTGATTCCGAGCAGGCTTAAAATGCTGCCAGCATCGTAGAAACTGCATATGGCCAGCCGTGGTCGGAACGAAAGGACTAAGGAGGGACTGGAACGGGCCCGTTAGGCTTGTCTTCTTGGACTGTTTCAGATGCCATCGCAGATTTCCCAAAACATCCTAAAAAAGTGGCCTTAAAAATTAGAATGGGGTTTGGGGGCCCATTCTACTAGAATTATAATAAGGAACCCCCAAAATAATATTGGTAATTACTTAGGCCCCTACATTACTGAACCCAGAACCGGATCTCGGAACCTGCTTAGGTGGGGCAGCAGGAGCTGCCAGAGAACTTGCGATTGGAGCTTCACGGCTTGCGCAAAGTTGGGTTTATGTATCGAAGTCGGATATAGCTGGGGGTGATCCTAGTAGTGTTCGGGTGCACGTTAGTGCCCCGAACTTTCGGAACCTGCATGTGCCTCAACAAGTAGTAACATAATACATCATTGCTCCCATGGACTCCGGTTGTCAAACCGGTCTAATATACTAATGCAGACCCTAAACCCTAAACCCGGACCCTAAACCCTAAACCCCTAAACCCCTAAACCCTAAACCGTATACTAATATAGACGTGTTTCCCGTTGGATGGAAGCGCTTGTATTGCTGTTGGGGAGCGGATCCTGCACCAGAGCCTTTGAGAATCGACGAGTAGAAGACATGACGCGAGGCTGCACCGTGAGCCCTAAGCCCCAAACCCGAAACCCTGAACCCAACCCTAAACCATCCTAAACCCCAAACCTTGAACACTAAACCATCCTAAGCCCTAAACCCAAAACCCTAAACCACCCTAAGCCCTAAACCCCAAACCCAAAACCCTAAACCATCCTAAGCCCTAAACCCCAAACCCAAAAGTCCTTTTGGCCAAGAGCATCCTTTGCTCGGACCCTTGAAAAGGCCACGCCTTGATGTCTAAGCAGATCTACACCGAAACCATATGTGTAGCTCTCTAAATCCCTTTTGGGGTCCTTATTATAATACGGCGCCTATTACAGTAATTAGGGTACCCCAAATGGGACCATAATTTTGACAACTACCCATATGGGTAGCTCTCTAAATCAGGGTCCCTTTTTCTGAGGGTTCTTTAAAGGGATCTACAAGGGTGCTAAAATGTACTATATGGGTAGTTCTCTAAATTAGGGTTCCTTAAAGGGATCTATAAGGGCTTCTATAAAGGTACTATAAGTGTACTAAGAGAGTAGTTCTCTAAATGAGGGTCCCTTTCTTGATCCCCAAAATAGTACGGCACCCGTACAATAAGGACCCTAACAGGAACCCTTCTTTGGAGCATCACCCATCTCTGAAGCATGCGGCATGTAATATATAGTCTCTTTGCATACAGCTACTTACTGTGTTGTTTGTTTCTCCCTGAAGCCCTGATCCCTAAACCCTAGACCTCATCCCTACTCCCTAAGCCCTCCTCAAATTTTTAGGTCCCTCCGAGCCCTACTCCCTGCACTCTCAGCCAGAAATTCCCTGAGCCCCATTCTCCAAGAGCCCAAACCCCCTTAAGTGGTATCTTGCATGTGCCATTCCGACCACCCCTCGGAAACCCTAAACCCTAGGCTGGAAGAGGACGAGTCTGACGACGAGCCCGCGCCACACCAGGCATCTGTTGTTCACAGCTGTGCGGTCTACGGTGCAAGGTGTTTGACGGGTTTGGGCTGTTTTAGCTTGGCGCTAAACCCTAAAACCAAAGCACCCTGGCTTGTCTACTGTGCAACTGCCGCAATGCGGGCTCGTCCTTGCTGAGCAGGAGGGAAAAACCCTAAACTCGAAACCCTAAACACCTAAACCCTAAACCTTAAAAGCAAACCCTTTACGCCCTTTGGCTTCGGACTTAAGTGACTTAGGGTTAACTTGAGGGGCTTCGGAAACCTATGGAAGAGTTTAGGGTTAGGGCCTGTTTAGAGTTTAGGGGTTTAGGGATTTAGGGTTTAGTGTCAAGAGATGGGGGTTTAGGGTATACGGGTTAACAGTCTAGCTCTTTAGTGTTAGAGTGGTTCCTTCGGTGTCTGACAAAGTGCTAGACGGCCGCGCGGCTGACAGACCTCTGAGCCCGCGAGAGAGAGAGAGAGAGAGAGAGAGTTGCAGTCTCCGTGAGTGCAAAGAAGGATAGGCTCTGAAGATTTCAGAGGGTTTTGCAGAGGGCACGAACTCCTCGAGTGAGGCGGCTTGTTTGCGCTATGTTCCAGCATAGGTATGTGGGTCGTTCTCTAGATTAGGGTCCCTTTAAGGGTCCTTTTTACAAATCTTATAGGGGACCCCTAAAATTAAAAGGGACCGTAATTTAGAGAACTACCCATGTAATCGTGTCAGTAGCTGATTTATGCTCTCAGCCCTGAACCCTGAAAGGGCTTAGGGTTTCGGGCCCCGAACCAACAGTGATCCCGCCCAGGCCCTGACCGCGAGAGTTGTGAATTCGAAGTCTTAAGCTGCATCGCCAGAAAGTCCGATACCATTTGATTAAGGAATATGCCCTAATTCATAGTGCGAAGCCCCAAATAATTTCAGGTCTATTCCGTAACTACGGGGGTATTGGGCTCTCTGGGAACCTAAACCCTAAACCGTAAACCCTATCAGCTACATAGCGAGGATGGGCACCTGGCGCTGCCGGGTATGGGGGGACGGCAAGGCGCGACAACCTTCCGCCCGGCTCGCTCTTTTGGGGCTTTAGGGTGTAATTATTAGGGTTTAGGGTTTAGGGTGTATTTATTAGGGTTTTGAGGTTGTAGGGTGTAATGATTATAGGGTTTAGGGTGTAGGGTGTAACGATTAGGGTTTAGGGTTTTAAGCTTAATTAATAGGGTTTAGGGTTTAGCGCCTAAGTAGAATTTAGGGTTTAGGGGCTGCAGGCGATTGCGATGCAAAAAGGGGCTGCCTTTGTCTAGGACATTTTGAGGCGGGTAGTTACCGTTATAGGAGCCTCACAGCCTAACCGTTATCCCTAAACCCTGAACAGAGAAGCCCTGCCAGTCCTCAGCTTTGCAACTGCTTCCTAGCATACCCAAAATGTGATTGAGAGTTCAGGCGCTTTACTGAACTACTTATGGAGGTTCAGAGGGTAGTTATAAGTGGGGTTTTAAGTGAGGTATCTATAGTTATAAGCCCATGTTCGGGGCTTATAACCCTACTTATAACTACCCCTAAACCCTATAGAACCCTTTAAAGGAACCCTCAAAGCTACCCATGAGCCTCCAAGTACAGCTTGGTTTTCTCTTCCTTGAACAGAGCCGTCGAGACGAAGTTTTGGGTAGAAGCCTTAATAATTAGAATATGACTTTGGGGTTTATTGTAAGTATAGTCAAAACACGGAGCCCGAAGGGACACCATTAATCTTTAGAGTTCGGATTGTTGTGATGGTCCGTGTTTCGAGCCGTCTGCTTCCCGCGTCTCGGAGTCCTACTCTGCACGATTCGGTGATCGTTTCAGGGGCGCAGAGAGTCCAAATTGCGAGCTTTGGAAATGGCGATGGCATATTGCGGCTGTGTGAACCATTAGCTCCACAGGCCACAGGCCCTCACCTGACATCACTCCACACACTGCGCCGGAACTTCGAACCACCCTGAAACCGAAAAACCTGAACCCTGAACCCTGAAATGGAGAAGGATTGATTTGCAGACTTGTCGACCCTGCCATGTGGACTTGTTCCTGCGAAGTAGGAGGTGGAAAAAAACCCGAAATGGCAGTTTCTGAAGCATAGGCAGCTTTAAGACCGAAGCCCCGCATCGGGACACCCCCAAACCGCAATTGCAGATGCTCTTGGTGGTCCGGGTCAAGCAGGCCCCGTTGGGCTGCACCTGTACTGGGGCTTTGTTAAGGAACTTAGCTTAAGTTGCCATATTGAGGGCACTCCATGCCCAAATGTCCCAAGTACGTGTACTTGCCCCTGCCAAAAACACACATATCCATATGTATATATATATATATATAGATACATATGTGTATGTATATATATATATATATATATATGTGTATATATATATATGTACATACACATATACACATATATAGGGGGGGAGAGAGAGAGAGAACTTCCTACTCTAGAAACCCTATATGTTACTGTTACTATCTAGGTGTTCAAGAAACTTAGAAAAAGAGTCATTATAAAGCTTTCGACGAAACAAAGCCCGTATCCTCAATACGTTGAAGCCTTACACCTTGACGGACTGACATGTTTACGAATGTCCGAATCTCGACTTTCCAGGTAGGTGGTGCACTCCTTCACGTGCGTGTCTTTCGTTCTTTTTGCTCTTGACATCCGGTATGGTATGATTTCTGAAATTGGGTATCGTTTGTCGCTCATTTTCTCGGGGTTGTGAATCGGGGCTTCGGACCGCTGGGTGTGATTGTGTTTGCCTGCATGGATTTGGGTTGTTTGGAGCTATAGAGTTGAAATTTAATTTTAGTCCTTACCTCTAATGTCCATCGTAGACCCTTTGGTTTTCCTGACATGAAGCTGTCTTAAACCAACAAAGGAACTGCAATGTAGACCATCGGGAACCCTGAATCCAGTGCGTGTTGTCGCAAGCATCAGTATAGCAAACCATCCAGTCACAGCGTCTGACCCGAGTGAGTCAACCCTAAACCCTAAGCCCCAAAACCTAAACTCTAAGCCCCAAAACCCTAAACCCTAAGCCGCAAAACCCTAAACCCTAAGCCCCAAAACCTAAACCCTAAGCCCCAAAACCCTAAACCCTAAGCCCCAAAACCCTAAACCCTAAGCCCCAAAGCCTAAACCCCCTTCCATTATGCTGTAGGCCCGGCGTGCCCGAACCCTGGCCTTCATACTCGGGCTAGGCAAATCCAGAAGCCCGAACAGTTAGTGATACTATTTACTGTCGTTTCGGGTTTAGTGTTTAGGGTTTCCTTATTCCTCAAGTCCGGTTTCAAAAGGGTTTCCTTATTCGGGGGTAATTTGGTATCGAGTCATAACATACCCCGAAACCTTCTCCTAATGATGAAGGTCACGATGTTAAACCCAAACCTTCGTGCAGCCCTGGACGACGTCCCTGGTGGCCGGCGCGCATCGACGGTCATGCGAACCATGGCGCTTCCGTCCATGTGCCTCCGTGTGCTTTTGGAGAATACCAGGGCTTGCGTATAGCGCCAAAACCTACCGCTGAGATTTCAGTATGAGTTTTTTGGGGTGCATTTTCGGGCATATTGGTCTACCGATAGGGTTTCGTGGGGGAATCGTGGAAAGTTTCACGGGGTAAGTCGAGGGCTGAGGGTATCAGGGAGCATGGCTCCTTTTTTCGGGCTCATAGGCTCTGTGTCCCAAACGGAAGCGTTCGTCCAGGGGTGGAGCGTAGTCCTGTTTGTGATGGCAAACCGAGGGATCCGTAACATGAGGTGCTTCGATGCTTCAGGGATGCTTTTTTTCTACGGTACGATGCGGCTAGAGGTTGCGGAGAGAATCCTTCACTGTGCTTCACAGTCTGAAATCGGTGCCTGCATGAGCGCTGGTCTGTAGAAGGGGTTTGCTCAATGCTGTTGTCGCGATATAGTGAGAGCATGTTAGGGCCCTTCAGGAACAGCCGGGCACAGATCCGTCACGTAGCTGTGTCGTCACGTCGAAGCAGGACCTGTCTTGAGTACGCAAACCAAGAGTAGGGTGCTTTGGGGTGCCTATTTGCCAGAATGCAAGACATGAAAGTAAAGGTAGCCATATTGTTCGGGGATATCTCCGTTAGTTGTCATCTCATGAGTGAGGGTGAGAGCAGAAACCCTAAAACCTATAGAAACCCTAGACCCTAAACCGCCTTGAAGGCTCCAGCTGCACACGGCTGCGAGCGTGGAAGCACCCCCACCTCCCCCGGAGGTCGCCCAGGCTGGCTCTGTTTGAAGGGTTGAGGGGTTTATTTAGGGTTTACGGTTTTAGGGTTCGCGGATTACGGTTTTAGGGGTTTCGGTCTGCGGTTAAGGTTTAGGTTTCTTTTGGTTGGGATTTTCATATGAACGTAGAGGTGTTTACATGCAGAACAACGAAGGCATCCTGCCAGAAAGGAGGATGTGGAGGTTCCTAGCTAGATAAATTGGGTGTCTTGTTCGGTTGTTCGTTTTCAGCTTTAGGGTTTGAGGCCCTCTGGCTTTTGGTCTTTGCTGAGCATTGTGAGGGTTTCAGGTACGGGGTGTGTGTGTGTGCGCGTCTCTCTCTCTCTCTCTCTCTATATATATATATATGTATGTACATATACATATATACATACACTTACCTTGTTTTAGTTGTAGATACATGTTCATTTAATACTAAATGTAGACACTTATACACACGTATGTGTCTACACATATATGTGTCTACATATATATATATATATATGTACATGTATTTGACAGAGCTGCGAAAGGAAGCCTGGCCTTTCCGACCACTCAGCGACGAGCAGCATGACAATCCCCAAGCCGCAGGCCTGCTGCTGGGGGAGGGAGTGATGTTGATGCAGTATGTACAGTATGTATTCATGTATCTGTTCTGCATGGGTGTATGTCTTTATAAGCATGTATGTGTGTGTATGCGTGTGCGTGCGCGTGTATGTGTGTTTATGTATGTATGTGTTTATGTGCGTGCATGCATGCATGCATAGATGCATGGATGGACGGATGTGAATACGCATGTGAGTGTGTGTACGTAATTCTCCTCCATACATACTTACATATGTATATATATATATATATTTTTATAGAGGCATACGTAAGCGCGTGTTTGTAGACATATTCAAGCACCATTTATGTGCAACTGTTCATTCGAGCAGATGCATACATCCACATACACATACATGCACCCGTACTGTTGGCTGTTGCTACTGCTGCATTACACACACCTGCATTACATGTATGTATGTATGTATGTATGTATGTATGTATGTATGTATGTATGTGTATGTATGTTTGCATGCATGCATGCATGCATGCATGCATGAATGCAGGTATGTATGTATGTATGTATGTATGCAGGTATGTATGAATGTATGCATGCATGTATCTATGTCTGCGTGGATGCGCGGATGCGTGGATGTGTGTATGTGTGCGTGTATGTATGTATGTATGTATGTATGTATGTATGTATGTGCGCATGTGTGTATGTATTCGTATGTTTGCATGTACGTCTGTATGACTGTATGCCTGTCTGTCGGTATGTCTGTATGTCCCCATGCATGTTTGTATAAGTTTGTGTAGACTTGTATGTGTGCTTCTGAAAGCATATGTATGCGTATGCCTGTATGTGTGTATGCATGTGTGCACGCTACACCCTGGCCCAAGTAGTTTGCGCAAATATGAAGAACTTTCGCAGTGTGTGAGCAATGCCGACCCCAGATCAGATCAATACGTCCCCTCCTCTAGGTGACCGTGGTTTGTCTGATGAGTCCCATGTAAGCCCCTTGGTACTGAAGCCCAATAAGGTAGGGAAATCCTGTGTCATGCTTAGTCATCGCCCGTTTTGGAGGCCCTAACTTCGTAATGTCGGGGTCTTAATAATTAGAATAAGGTTTTGGGGTATCTTATATTATAGTTGTAATAAGAACCCCCAAAACAATATAGCTTAATTCTTTAGGCCCCTACATGATACTTATGCAGACGGCTTTCGTAGTGGCCAGACGGGGTGCCGGCGGCGGGAAAGTGAATCATCTTCGCGGCTCGTTCGCCCAACATCTGCAAGGTGACTCAAGCCCTGAAGTCCTAAACCATAAAGCCTAAAAGGAACCCTAAACCCTACGGTTTAGGGTTTAGGGTTTAGGGTTTAGGGGCTAAGCTGTAAGACTCAACCCTACAAACTCTTGCAGCAACACTTTCAGAAACCCTTCAAGGAGCCCCGAACTAAGCCCTAAACCCTCAGAGGAGACCCTGAAAACCCTAAAACCTCAGAGTAAACCGCTTAACATGAGCCTTACAGAAACCCTCAACCCTTAGAGTAATATAGGGGCCATAATATTTAGAGTAGGGCTTTAGGGCCCATGATCCTAAAACTAGCATAAGGGACAACCCAAAATAGTATTGGTACTTGTTTGCGCCCCTACATATGGTTATGTGAGGTTGAAATAGGATTGTTTTTGATTTTGGAGGCTTACGGGATATTCTAAGCCTCTTATAGCTTACTTCCCCAACAAACCACGAAAACAAAAGGTTAAACCTTCAGACTCTAAGTTATAAGAACCCAAACAAAAAGGTTGGGTATTGGAGAATAAAGGAAGGAGTCGTCAGACCCTAAACCCTAAACCCTAACCCCTATTAATCCTTAAACCCCAATCCCTTAAAGCAAGGGCCCATCCTACTATATGCATAATAAGGAACCCCAAAAAATACTATTTGCAATTATTAAGGCCCCTACACCCTTAAACCCCTAAATCCTAAACCTCTAAACCCTAAACCCCTAAACCCCTAAACCCCTAAACCCCTAAACCCCTAAACCCTAAACCCTAAACCCTTAAAGCACGCAACAGCAGATGGAGCTCAAGGATGGCTGGTTACAGCCGGGCCAAGGTAGTCGGCGCAGGCACAGCAACTGGGCCTCTCACTTCTGACTCTTCGGTTTTTGTTGTTTTAAGGCCCTTTTCCTTAGGGGCTGAGTACCCTAGCCCAAAAAAGGGTAACCTTTTGAATTATAGTAGGATCTGACTCTTAGGTTTTCTCCCTTCTTCAACAACCAGGCCCAAAAACGTTCAAACTTTTTAAGATAGACCTAATATATATAGGGCCAAAAAGTTTAAAGTTCTCCCATTGGCTATCTAAACCCTAAACCCTAAACCCTAAACCCTAAACCCTAAACCCTAAAGCCCTTTTCTGTCTGCACGAGTCTGGCGCGCTTAGGCTTTAGAGTCGAGGCTGTAGGGTTGAGGGGTTCTAGGTTTTGGGGTTTAGTTTAGGGCTTTGGGGTTTTAGGGTTTAGGGGTTTTAGGGTTTAGGGTGTAGTTTAGGGTTTAGGCTTTAGGGTTTAGACTTTAGGGTTTAGGGGTTTAGGGTTTAGGGCTCAGGGTTTAGGGTTTAGTTTAGGGATTAAGGGTTTAGGGTCTCTAGGGTTTAGGGGATCCTGAGCAAAGGGAGGCTTTCGAGGAAGGAGGGTACTAGGGAACCTTAGGGAACCCCCGGGAGCGATGGGGAGAATAGGGGACTATAGGGTTTAGGGTTTAGGAATAAGAGGCTCTGGGGTTTATAGGGTTTCGGGTTTAGGAATAGGGGACTTTAGGGTTTAGGGTTTAGGAATACAGGAATAGGGTTTAGGTTTCGGGTCTAGGAATAGGGGACTTTAGGGTTAGGGGTTTAGGAATAATTGGCTATAGGGTTTTAGGAATAGGGGACTTTAGGGTTTAGGGTTTAGGAATGAGGGGCTATAGGGTTTAGGGTTTAGGAATAGGGGACTATACGGTTTAGGGTTTAGCAATAAGGGGCTATAGGGTTTAGGGTTTCGGGTTTAGGTATAGGGGACTTTAGGGTTTAGGGTTTAGGAATAAGGGGCCATAAGGTTTAGGGTTTAGGAATAGGGGACTTTAGGGTTTAGGTTTTAGGAATGAGGGGCTATAGGGTTTAGGGTTTAGGAATAAAGGAATTTAGGCATTGGGGTTTAGGATTATGGAAGAAGGGACTGTAGGGTTTAGGGCTTTGGAATAAGGGACTATAGGGTTTAGGGCCCAGGAAGGGTTTAGGGTTCAGGCTTTGGGGGTTATATATCCCCACAATGCCCCCTCCCTTAAGGACCGGAAAAAGATTTGTTTTTTCAGCGATTAGGGATGTCGGGGTCAGACATGCCAGGGATTGAGGGCACAAGCCTTAGGGTTTAGGGATCTAGGCTTTTGAGGTTTAGTCTAGGACATTTTCAGGTGGGTAGCTACCGATATAGGAGCCTTATCGATGGTCTATATACCTTATGGAAGCCGTATAGAAGCCCTACATACCCTAAACTCCCCACCCGTAGTTTCCTTTAATTTAGAACTCGTTTCGGGATTTTCGAGATCAAGTTTTAAGGTTTAGGGGCTGAGTACCCTAGCCCAAAAAAGGTTAACCGTTT
>CAJNDV010031353.1:133130-150329 GCA_905221635.1 Symbiodinium sp. CCMP2456 | reverse complement strand
TGAAACCTGGCCCAAATCCCCATGCTCGAAAAAACAAAGCTCGAAACCCTTAAAGCCCAAAACACTACCCCAAGCCCTTCAACCCTAAACCCTACCTAGACCCCCCAACTACCCTCTATTATACCCCAAATACCTACTATCAGGGACCATAAGGGCTCCATTAAAGGGCCATTGGGGGGTCCTGGTGTAGAGAACCAAGCTGTAGAAGCGTAGACTGCTGCCCATGCCCGAATCTGAACCCTTATCCCTAAAGCCTATACGCCCTGTAATTTCTAAACCGTGGCTCATGAAACCCGGATCCGATAACTTCAAACTAACAGGCCTCACAACCTGCAAAGAGCGCAGAACATCGGAGAATAGACCCTGAACGCCGTATGCAGCCTTACAACCCTGAACCCTAAACCCTAAACCGTGAACCCTTACAACCCTGAACCCTAAACCCTAAACCGCAATCCCAGACCTCAACAGCCCCAAGCGGCTGAGAAAGCACCTGGAGCCCGACGTAGTAACATCTTTGAGCTCGATGGTCTCAAGCTTGCTTTTAGGGTTTAGGGTTTATAAAGTTTAACGCGCTACAGTGAGTCTGTTGAAGCGCACTGAGGAGAAACCCTAAACCCTAAATCTCAACACCCGGAAGGCATGAACCACAAAACCCTTCTCGAACCGATGAAGCAATATCACGGGACCCTTAAAGGAGCCCTCTGTAGGAACCCTCTGTTGGCTCGGCCCTGGACCTTAAACCCTAGACCCTAAACCCCAGACTTCCTAGACCCAAAACCCTAAATGCTAGACCCCAAACCCTGAACTAAAAACCCTAATTAAACCCGAAACCCTAAACGCCTGCTGAAGATGCGCGGGTCGACTTTTACCTTGGTGCTCACAAGCGCTTTCGGGGTCGAGTTGAGTGTTTAGGGCTTCGGATATTAGTGCATCATCGGGTTTAGGGTTTCAGGTATTAGGGTATTATCAGGTTTAGGGTTAAGGGTGTAAGGGTATAGGGCTTGGGGCTCAGGGTTTAGGGTGTTATTAGGTTAGGAAGTACGAGTATAGGTTTTAGGATGGTTTGGGGATTCGAGAAATAAAAAGGTTATTGGTCAAGGACCTGCGGTGTAGACGTTTAGGAAGTAGGGATTAGGGATTTGTCGGTCAAGGAACTTTCTCGGCACCCTAAACCCTAAACCCCGTTTGTAAGGGACTTAGAAGGGTTTTGGAAGGGCCCTCCAAGGCTTTCGGGTTTGATTGAAGGCCCATGGGACGAAGTTGTGACGGGCACCTCCAGTAAGGTACGGTAGTTCGTGGACCAGGAAGTTCAAACCTTGTACGAGCCTTCTAAAAAAACTTAGCATACAGTCATCATGACGGACCACCCACCCCCCCAAACCCTAAACCATAAACACTGATCGTCCTAAACCCTGAACTCCAACCATTAAATCATAAACACTGATCGTCCTAAACCCTAAACCACCAACCCACAACCATCACCTCGAGCTGCACCTCAGACTTCAAACATTTTTTCGTCTGGCCATGGCGACCTTTGGCCATGCGGAAACGATCGATTTCTCTTTTCAGGGCCAAGCGTCCGGTTGTCGGAACAACGGCCCCTTCAAAGAAGCCCGACAAGAGGTCGATGTCCTAAGCCTATAGTCTTGTCCAAACCTCAAGAAGGGCACAGAGCAGTTTGGGAAGGAGTAAGAGCAACGGAAACCTTTTTAATGTTCGGGTAGTGTTATGACGCAGTGCAACTACACCCAGCTCCCAAATCCATCGCTCAGCTCACGGATGTAAGGGCAAAGGTTCCAGTCCAGATCCAGCAGCGAAGCCAGGAATTCCAACCCAAATCCTAACCCCTTTTCCCGAAGCCTTATACCCATAGGCCCCATAGTAGTTCCTTTTCGGGATTCCCTAATAGGATCCTAAATATGAGCACAAAAAGGAACTACTATGGGGCCTATGGGTATACCCTGCTACCCCAAAACCCAAAATCCTAAACCCTGCCTTAGCCCCGAAGAACCTACCTTTTTTTTTTGAGGACGCATGAACAGAAATCATAATAAGGAGCCCTAATATGCCCTAGACCCTAAACCCTAAACCCTAAATCCCTAAACCCTATGCCCTAAGCCCTAAACCCTACACCCTAAACCTGAAACCCTGGGTTTCGGAAGTATCCGCATCGTCCCAAGAAGGGCTTCTCTTGCTGGACCTCTCTGCCTCATCTTGGGCGGGCAGGAGGACCCAAAGAGTTCAAGATCCCTCAATTCAGGCATTGATTTCTACCAGAAAGCCTAAACCCTAAACTAAACCCCAAACCCCCAAATCCAAACCCGAAACCCTAAACCAAGCTTAAACCCTAAACCCTAAAAGGCCCTAAACTAAGCCCTAAACCCTAAACCCTTCCAGCCTAAATCCAAATCCCTAAACCCTTAAGGCCTCATATAGGGTTTAGGGTTTAGGAACCTTTTTAGAACCCTCATAGAGCTCTGAAAGCGGAGCCCTACCTATAGGCTCCATTGCAGTTCCTTGTTGTGGTTTATACTTAGCATCCGATTAGGGAATCCCAAAGCACCTTCAATGGAGACTCTCAGTGCGTTGTGCTGTGTTGCTTTGGAACTTGGGAATTGCCCCGCTCGAGCCCGAGGCGTCACAGCCGTCATCAATCCCTGCACGAGACTTTAGGAACCTGCAGCAAAGCACTGTTTTGCGCATTCCCGTGCGTAAGATTATTGTATCTGGGAATTGCTGGGGCCACAGGGATGTGGGGGATCACGAACTTCTTGGGAGGGCCCTTGGCAACGGTAACGGCAACCTGAGCGCCCCACAAGCAACGGGTGTCCACGAGGTCGGCCGAGGCAAAAAAAGCACCATGACGCAGGCTTCGAAGGTTTCTTAGGGACTTCTATGGGCCCCTTTGCTGATTCTGGATATGATCTACGGTTCGCGCACATGTGGGGCACAATATCTGATTGGAATGCTTCTGCATGAGCAATATTGACAAAAAGTTGTGTATCTTGCTGAGCGCCATCTACCCTGTACGGTATTGGGTGAAAAATTGACGGCAAAGGCGACATGGGCTTTGTAGATGCATGCGAGGTGTCCACCTGGCCTTTCTTTGAGCGCTTCCCCTTCTTTGAAGGCTTGTCTTTAGCCTTGTCTTGGATCATTTTCTGTGGCTCCTGAGCTGGAGCCGCAATCAGCCGACAGAATCACGTGCACATCTCTCGCCTTGTCCTTCTTGTCGCTCGTCTTTTTCTTGTCAATATAGTCTTATCTTGCATCATCCTGGGCTATTTTTGACCACATCAATCGCGAGTCATGCACCGCGTGCACGAACATACACACTTCATGCGAGCAAGGAGCTACGCTCTCTTTGTTGCGCACGCAGAAAACGTCGTGCCAGAAAACATTGCACCTTGACCGCCCACAAACCCGCACCTCTATGAGACGCGAATGTATAGGACACCAGTTTACATCTCGGCATTTCCCAAGCACAACGCGTGCCGCGAAGAACCACTTTTAGAATGTCGTTTCCACAAGTTCGCGTAGAATAAATTTTGCTGAGGCGAAACACGTGTTCACACGAAAACCACGCATGGGTTTCCAGGCTCTTTGGCCCAGCAACACTCAGCCGTGAACGCGGGAAAGCGGGCAACGCAGGCCATGCCAGGGTTGCCGTGTAGGGCCGCCCTTGCCGCACCGACTCGCCGTCCTCGGCTGAAACATGTGGGGAGCGGAACGTTCCTCCAAAGAGCCTGATGCTTCGACAAGGCTTGAGGGTCCCGGGTTTAAACCTTCCACCCAAGCTAAACCACGAACCTGAAACCCATGCCTTTGAAGCGAAGTACATAGTATTACATAGTGCACATCCGAAAACCTTGTACCCTAAACCCTTAAACCATTGAAACGGAGCTCTAAGGCATCTTGAAGCCTCCTAAGAAGGCATCGCTAATTCATTTGCCAGCTGTGGCCTCGGGACTGGAAATCTTAAGATCCAAGCCTGGAGCCTAAACCCTAAACCCTAAAATATATTTTATACGGGTTCTACAATCGAGACTCAGGGTTTAGGGTTTAGGGGTTTAGGGTTGTTGGGTTTATGCGTGGGTTTGTGGTTGAGGATTTCGGGGCTTAGGGGTTGAGGGTTCAACAGAGGCTTCATGGGCAGCTAAAGCCGGAATTAAACCCTACTGCAGGGAACTTGCTGAACAGAATAGGGTTTGGGGGAAGGGGGAGGGGGATATTCTGTGAGAAATATACATGTACTGCTACGAAGTAGATATTCAGACCTCAGTATTCAATCTTGCTAAAGTCCGGGTCGAGACCACGCATAAATCGCCACTGCACGAAGGAAAACAGAGGCCCGGAATGCCTCACGCTTCGCCGAAACGGGGCGCAGCGCATTTACTTTCCAAGATGTCATCCCTGCATCCGAAAATGAAAAGAATCCAAGAGAACCGTTACCTATGCAGCAGGTTGCCGTTCCTGAGAGCCTACCTTACGGACCACAACCTACTTTTCGTACGTTCTGGCTGTAAACCCCAACATAGACTTTATAGAGACGCTACCAAAAAGCATGTCTTGGAAGGTTGTGATATATGACCCTTTGCATGCCCAATACCCCAGAGCTCTCTTAAGGCCGGTACACAGTCATGGATCTAGTATAAGGACCTGAACTCTTGGAGTTTGGTTTTGGCGCATAATGTAGCATACTATACAGTAAGGAACCCTACGGGACACTAACTGTCAAGACCACGGTATTGCCGAAGGCTAGTGTTTTATCGCCTGCGGCTTGGGGTGTGGGCTTGAGAGGGTTTCGGGGTAAGGCCTCAGGGCTAGATGGGTTAAGGGTTTCGGGTGCCCTAGAACCGAAACACCCACATCTTACAAGCCGAACGCCTGACCGCCCACTAAGTTGTCACCTCTTGTCCGTAAATGTGCTGGCTTATGGCATTAAGCTCCCGTCGATGTGTCCTCATATACTGCACGTGTACAGATGGTGTTGAACCGATGTGACATGGTGTGCCAGATCTTTAGAAGTCATAGCCTTGGCTTTGTGTCATCTTTAGACGAAATACTTGCATCATATGTACGTATGGCCGTCTAAAAATGAGACAAAGCAGAGTGCAGCAAGCACGCGAAGAGTGGATCGAAACGGCATGGCAAACATCCCGCAAGCCGGACAGACAATATGGCAGTTCCTGAGAAGCTAGCCACATGGAGCAAACCAGCTGGACATCCTAAGCAACTGCTTCCTCAATGGTACCGCCCTCCATTTGAAGTGCAGCATAGCCCCAGACCGAGAAAAACACCACTCCACGCGAATACTGCAAATACTTCCACATAGACCCCTCAACCCTAAACCTTAAACCCTAAACTTACCCTAAACCCCATAAACCCCAACCCTAAACCCTCAACCCTAAACCCAAAACTTGCACTAAACCCCATAAACCCCAACCCTAAACCCTCAACCCTAAACCCAAAACTTGCACTAACCCCCCATGATTTTCCGCAACCACAAGGCCCAGATCCGAAGAAGCTGGAACCCAGAAACTTTTCAACGCCAAAGCAAGAAACCCTAAAGCCGGGCTTTGGGGTTTAGGATTTTAGGGTTTAGGGTTTAGGCTTTTCGGGTTTAGGATTGTAGGGTTTAGGGTTTAGATCGGGGCTCTACTTGGAGATCCAGAAACCGATCGTTTTATGGGCTCTACCCGATGTTGTAGGGTCTGGGGTCAGAGGTAGACACCCCAAACATTAAATGTCCATGTCTATATCCTGCAAAGCCCTGATTTCCCCAATATGTTCCTAAACCTAGACGCGGCCGCAATTGACCTACCAGAATAAGCCCTTAAGCCCCTGCCCAGGTCACATCCTCAGCTTCGACTTCTTCGTTGCAAAGGGGGGGTGGGGGGGTGGGGGAGGGATGATAACAAACATGTTCACGGACTTCGTATACAAGTCGATGCTTCTTATTTCCAAGTCAGTCCTGCGCTGTCATTGTGTGTGTTGTGTAGGAATGCGGGCTGCCGGCAAACATGTTCACATGCCTGCTCTTGCTAAGCTTTGGCCGAAGATGTGGACTCCACCTAGACAGCGTAGAATCAGTGAGGCTTTAAGCCCATACAGTGTTGCGAGCTCCCGGCTAGAGCTTCAGCTATGGTCTCCAATGTCCGTTCAGTCGTCGCCGGACCGTGCCGTGGCTCAGTCGTTGTCAATCCGCCGTGCAGTACCAAGTGATCCACCTTTTGCAGAAGTGCCACCGGCTGCAGTAACAAGTGCAACATCTGTTGCTGAAGTGGCAGTGCCTGCACAAGGATCTGCTGTCGGCGCCAGACTTGCACGTGAACATGTTTCCTATGCAGCTGGCAGAGACAGTCATTAAGGCAACACCCCCGGTCGAAGACCTCAAAAGGGTGAGTGATTGCAAGGGCTTACAGTGCATAGACAAGCGGAGATGTGAGGCCATCGTCACAGACGGTGCACGCCTCTATCCTTCAATAGGAGATGCCCTGCAGTTGCCGCACATTCATGTCAATCACTCCAAAGGAGTTTGGAGGCGACAGTTTCTCCGAGGCCCAAAGCCTGCATTGCAGGCGCACAGTGGCACGGTGGACAATATGTGGAAGCAGATGCAAGAAGTCCTGCCTTCCACATTGCGAGCTTCGTCCCCAGATGGAGAGACTACAGTCAACCCTGCTTTAGTGGAGTATCAGTTTCAGTTCTCTTTGCGCTGGCATCATGAAGGAAACTTTCAGTGCCTGAAGCAGAAAGTTGGGGACTTCCTGCGAACTCAAGGGTGAAAAAGTGCTTGCCCTAAGTATGCATGTGCATGAACGCTGGCACGCACAGCGAAATCGGTAGGGCAGAAGTGGCCGCGCCAGGTCCTAAACTTCTAGGTTCGAATCACAGCCCTAAATAGGCCCGAGCCGAAGAGTTACGAAACCTTGAGAGAAACCTTACTGGCAAGATCGTGGGAGTGACATGGGTGATCAGCACATTCCCTAAACCCTAAAGTGTCTAAACCCATATAGATCCTAAAGAGGAACCCTAAACCCTTTATTACAGATCCCTTTAAGGATCCCCTACAGATCCCTTGGAAGGAAGCTTTACAGATCCCCTTAAAAGAACCCCTACAGATCCCACCCTAAACCCTAAACCCTAAACCTTGAACCTTCAACCCTAAACCCTAAACCCTATAGATCCTTTTAAAGAAACCCTAAACAACCCTAAAGATCCCTTGAAAGGAAGCCTAAATTCGACTCACGAGGTCTCTATCCCCCTCCTTCTTTGGCAGTGGCAGTGCAAGATGTCTGGCTCAGCATCGTGGTGACTTTGCCAAGACCGTTCCTGGCTCTCGGGCTGTAAAAAAAAGGGGCTAGGGTTAGAGTTTAGGGTTTAGGGTTAGGGTTGTGGGGCCCATTATACTATGATTACATTAAGCAGCCCCCAAAATAGTAGTGGTAATTATAGAGGCCCCTACGTTAGGGCTGTGGGGCTTTGGGTTTAGGGCCTAGGGTGTTAGGATTTCGGATTGCGGGTCTAAGCTTTATAGGGTTGAGCTTGAGGGCTTTCGGGCCTTGAAAGGATTCCACGAGGATTGCGGGCTTTCATTCGGGGCTACAGAAGGGCTTCGTAAGGGGTGTAGCCCTAAACCCTAAACCCTTGAGGGTTAGGGTTCCGGGTTTAGGGTTAAGGACTCTTAAAGTCTTAAGGATTCTATCGGTATCGGGCTGAGGGCTCGGGAGTTCAATGGAAAGCCAGGCATCCTCTATTCGTGGCGCAGGGACCTGTTCTCTATGTAGGAATCCCAAGCCTAAACCCTAAACCCTAAACCCTAAACCCCTAAACCCCTAAACCCTAAACCCCTAAAACCCTAAAACCCTAAACCCGTAAACCCCCCTAAACCCCTAAACCTGTTGGAACCTGAAGTGGCCCGAGCCAAGAGTCTGAAGCCAGCTTTGCACCGGCCAGGTCTTCCTGCGAGGACTGGACCTGCAAAAAGCCAAGCGTCTAATATAGGAGCCTTCGGTTTAGGGTTTAGGGTTTAGGGTTTGGGGTTTAGGGTTTAATAACTAGAACACGGTTTCGGGATCTATTATACTGTGGTTAATTTTTTGGGTGTTCCACTAAAGGGTTCTACTATAGAAGTTTAGGGTTTAGGGGCCTTATTAATTAGGATAGGGTTTGGGGATACATTATGCTATAGTTATTATTAAGGAACCCCCGGAATCGACTTGGTAATTATTTAGGCCCTTGTATTAGGGTTTAGGGGTTAGGGCTCTTGGGTTGCAGGAGGCCGTTAGGGTTTTGGGTTGGGGCTTATAGGCTTGAGGGTTTAGAGTTTGGGGTTCTAAACCCTAAACCCTAAACCCTTAACCGTTAGGGTCTAGGGTTTTGGACTTTGAGATTTGGGAAAGGTTTGGAGCACGAGGCTTTGGACTGGGAGGACGGTTTAGGGTTTAGGGTTTAGGGTCCCTAAACCGTAAACCCCTAAACCCTAAAACCCTAAATTTTATCTACTATAGAGGTCGCGTAGAGGTTTACACATTGTTCGTATTCCTCCCTTCTTCAAAGGCCTTCCTTGGGAGATGCTTCTCAACTCATAATGATGCTCGGAAATCCTGAACCCTAAACCCTAAACCATAATGATGAAATCTAATGATGATCGGGGTGGGCTGGGGGCTTTTTCATCGGGGTTGTCGGCCAGTGCTGCGGCTTTAGGATTTAAGCCTCTGGTCTAGGGTCTAAGCCCTAAACCGTAACTCCTATACCCTAAACCCTAAACCCTAATCCCTAAACCCTAGACCCTGAACCCTAAACTCCTAAACCGTAAACTGCACTGTAGCTATCCGATCTCTCGGCCCCTGGGCCACCCAGCCCTTGCACTCCTCAATCCTGCGACCCCCTAAACTTCCTAAACCCTTGGATGCTCAACCCGTTTAGGGTTTGGGGTTTAGGGCCCTCCCAAAACCTAAAATCCTAAGCCCTGCATGTACCACAAACCCTAAATCCCCAGATCTGAAAAGCCTTGCACTACACCCTAAACCCTGATCCATGACGAGTAAAGCAATATATACTATAGTGTCAGCGCCCTTGGAACCAAACAAAGACCATCTCCGAGATTTTGACTATACTCATAATCCAAAACAAAATTCCCAAAATAGTAATTGCTGAGAGCCTTCAAGATGTGCCTGTAACCCTAAACCCTAAGCCCCTAAACCCTAAACCCCCCCATCCGCGCCTTTCTGGCAGCTGCGCGATCCCTCTCGGATCGGCGCCCGCTTGGACCAAGAACCGCACCACCTTCCTTGAAAGTTTTGGGTTAAGTGTTTAAGGGTTTAGGGTTTAGGGTTTGCGGTTTAGTGTTTGGGGGGCCTAAACCCTAAACCACTCTGAGCTTTGCTTGGGGGGTTCCTTGGTTCTTTTGTGTTGAGTCTTTGTAGGAGGGGTTAGGACTTGTTGTCAGCCATCAGGATCTTAAAGTGCTTATGGTGCTTTTGCACAAGGCGATAGGGATGTATTGGGCTCCAGGCTGCTATTTTGGAGTTTAAGGAAGAGTCTTGCTTTGGGGTGTCAACGGTCTCACCAAACGCGTAAACCCTACACCCTAAAGCCCCATGCACCCAAAGCCTAAACCCTAAACTAAACCCTTAAACACCTAAACCCCTAAACCTCTAAAACCGAAACCACTAGACGCCTAAACCCTAAACCCCTAAACACCCAAACCCCTGAACACCTACACCCCTAAACACCTAAACCCTAAACCCTTAACCCTAAACAACTAAACACCTAAACGCTAAACCCCTAAACCCTTAGAGAGGTTCGGGACTCTGGGTGTGGGGCTCAAGGCAATGTCGGGGGTGTGGGGTCATAGGGTTAGGGTTTAGGGTTTAGGGTTTCGGATTGAGGTGTTTAGGGCTTTAGGGTTTAGGGGTTTGCTGTCATGGATTTTAGGGAAGTTATGTGATTCATGAAGTTTTGAGGAATCTAAGCATAGGATATCAAACTAGAGCCATAAGAAGGTTTGCACCTATAGTCACCATAGAGTGCAGTACCACGGGAAGTTACCAGCACTGGAACGGAGACTGTTGCTAATTGCTAACTGGTGAATGTTTCGAAGTCCTACGCAACATGATGGGTGTAGTGGCCCTACACCCTAAACCCTAAACCCTAAACCCTACACCCTACACCCTAAACCCTAAACCATTAGCAGTGGTGGTGGTAGGATGGTGGCGGTGAGGTGGTAGAAAGGCGGCGGTGTCGGCGGTGGTGGTAGCAGCCAACAGCAGACGCAATTAGAGCAGACCGAAGACTAGGACCGAAACCCTAAAAACCTAAAACCCTTTTAAACCCTATAAGCCCTAAACCCTAGATCCCTAAACCCCAAAACCCTAAACCCTAAAACCCTAATCCGCGGCTGGGACTCTGAGCCGGCTTAGCTGCAGAATGTCCGATGTTGCAAGATCTACAACACGAGCCCAAACGTGCACGACATCTCAAACGAGCTTTCCACAACCTCCCAGGTACCTACTATATAGGGCCCTAGGGGCTGTAGTACCCTAAATAGTAGGTAACCGGGGGGTTAGGGTTTGACACGAGAAAAATCAAACCGGTTTAGGGTTTAGGATTTTGGTTTACGGTTGATCCATCAAGCTGGCAGAACTTGTCATTCTTCCGCCAATATTCTCTCCAATACGGAGGCCTTCGGTGCGCTATCAAACTCTGACACAGGGCGGCGAATCTCAGGCCTGCATGCTCTGATTGTTCAAACCGAAGCCCTATGTGCAAAACCCTAAGTCCCAAGACCAAAACCCTCAAGCCCCAAACACACACGACAGCTAGTAACCCTGCCAAACACAACTGTCACAAAACCCTGGTTAAACCGCACCCGTAAAACACCCAATCTGACGGCCGAGGAACAAACACAAACTACTCATACAGGAGAGTAGCCAATGCAAATCAACCAGCCCACCCCAAACCCTAAACCCCTAAATCCCTAAACCCTTACAACCCCTAAATCCTAAACCCCTAAACCCTAAACCCTATATTCCTTTTTATGGGCAATGATGTGTGTGGAACCCTTAGGAAGCCTACGTAGGCCCTAAGCTCCGTTCGGCCGTGGCTCAGGTGGCCACAGGAGCTTGCCATCATTACCGGCGTCGTGCCCTCCTGCTCGGTCAACTTTTGGGTTTAGGTTGTATAAGGCTTTGGGTTTTCCTAGTTTAGGATTTAGGGTTTAGAGTTTTGGGATTCAGGGATTCAGGGTTTAGGGGTTTGGGGCTCCATCATGTGATAAGCTCTGTAAAGTATTTGCAGAGGGCTTGCCGAACGGAAATCCTGAAATCTGTTGAACCTGGTCTGACATAGACGTCCGGGCCCCGAGCTGTAGTACCGTTTCTGGATCGCCTATGACGCAGGGCTTGCATTTTGTAGTAAGACCGCATGGAAGCCAATGAATAGGCGCCGCCATCCAGGTCAACCCATAACCCTGTAACAACAGACCGAAATCCGCAATCCACCACCCGAGACCCCCAACACCAAAGAATTACACCAACTAAGACCCTGAGAAGGAGTGCATCCTGATCTGCGTCTTTGTTGGCGCCATGCTTCACCAGCAAACGTACCTTTGCTGGTATGGCATCTTACATGTCCCAACCTCAGTGTTGGATTTAGGCTGAGCGTTCTTGGGTTCGGGCTTTAAGCCTAGGGCCTAAGGGTTGACTGGCCCACATCCCAAGATCCAACCCTAAACCCTAGATGAACCCTGAACCTCTAGATTAAGTCTTTCCTAAACCCTAAACCCTAAACCCTGAACCTCTAGATTAAGTCTTTCGTCAGGCACGGATACAGGGCTTGAGAGGGGTGAGGTTTAGGGACATGACATGAACACCAGAAGCCTGAAACCCAGACTGAACCGTCAAACCTCGTATCACTAATATGGGAACCTGATGAAGAAACCTTGGGGTATTAATTAGGTTTCCTTGTATGAATCCTAATATACTGGGGTTATAGGGGCCAGGGTTTCTTAACCAGGTTCCTACCTTATCATATGACAAAAACTCGCAGACATGACCGTGAAGTGCAGAAGCATAAGACGTGTAGTCCACGGACCAGGGAGGTTTGGAAGGAACTGATGTTGGAAAGAGCGTGTCGTGGAACAGAGAGGAAGGAGGTGTCAATCGGCATGTCAGCAAGCCCCAAAAGCCGAATTAAACCCTGAACCCTTACTAAAGCCTGATGGAGAACCCCAGAAATTCAGAAGCCGAGGTGCGACGTCGAGATGGCCGCTGACGCAGCCCACGTGCAGCGGTGTAGAGCCCTTCAAAGGGTTCAGTTTTTACTGGATTTCCCTGAACCCTAAAACCCAGGGCCCTAAACCCCAAACCCTCAACCCTATAAGCCCTTAACCTTAAACCCTAAACCCCAAAAACTACTGTTTTCCAGAGCCCTGCTGGAATTCTGGATTCAGGGACACTTGAGCTCTGAGGGCTCCTGTCGTTCTACAAGCGTTGTACAGGAGTTCTAGAAGGCTTCTACCAAGAATCGGTTTAGTTTAGGGTTTAGGGCTATAGTTATAGGAGTTCAGGGTTTGGGATTGAGAACTTTTGGTTTGGGTTTTAGGGATATACTTGCTAGGTGCAGTACTAGCAGCGTGTATCATCATAGCAGGGCCCGTTCAACATTCGTCATGCCTTATGTGAGGAGGGGAGGTGCAAGTGATTTGAAAGCGCGTCGCCCGTGCAAGCCCTAAGCACAAAGCCCCTCAGCCCTAAACCCTAGACCCCTATACCGCTGGGCCCGAGACACTAAACCCCTAAACCCTCAACCCTAAACCCACGACTAATCCCTAAATCAGAGTTTTAGGCTTCACGGGTGTTCTGTTGCAGCGGTTTCGGAACTCGGAACGTGGAGTATGTGAGGAAAGGTGCAGGGGAGGGGTTGGAAGAAGATATTAGTTCATGTAGTTTTCCTAGGGCACTTACTTCTGGACCCACTTACTAAGTCATCCGCAAACACCCAACTGGGAGCCCCCAAAACCCAACGACAAACCCTCAACTCTGAGCCACCTCGCTGTCGCGCTTGTCCTTATCGGCCCCCAGGTACAGAAGAGTCCGCACGACATTCACGTGGCCTCCGCCATTGTTGTTACGTTAGGGTTCAGTAGGCTCCACGAAGGAAAATTCAAGGGGGGTGGAGCCTACAGAAGTCAGCTGGGGGGTTTCGTGCTTGGGGTTTACGCAAATCATACTATAGGATCCACCCTAAACCCTAAACCCTAAACCCTAAACCTATAGGATCCTGATGAAGAAACCTTGGGTCTTTATTCGGATTCTTAGTATGAACTCTACATAGCTCTACTATATTTGGCGTTATAGGGCCAGGGTTTCTTAATCAGGTTCCTACATTACTGGCTTCCGATGCATGCGTGAAGCCTGGAATCCCAATGCTGCCACACTCGACATCCTCAAGCCAAAAGCCCCAACACTTGATCACTAAATCCGAGACTGCACCCATCGAGCTGGCCGTTTAAGGGCTTGCAACGCGGCTGGTAGAAGGAACTCATAAACTCAACCATAGTTTTTTCAAACTCAGGCAACTCTTTCACCGTTCTTGACCTCACCTTGAACCCTGAACCCTAAACACTGAACCCTAAACTATAAATTAAGCTCGGGCTGCCAAGTTCTGGCTTCAGGCTGCGGAATTTAACTCCACAACCATCTGCCGGAGTGAACGCTTGATGCAACTTACTCAGTGGTATGCTCTGTGAGGTTGAATGGTTCATCTTACTGCGTCTTACTGATTATCCCGGCCCATAACTCTGAACCCTAAACCTAAAAGCAAAGCCCTGCAACCTTAATCAGAAAGTCCTTCATGTTGAATGATGGGCCCTAAACCCTTAACCCCAAATCCCAAACCCTAAACCCCTAATCCCCAAGACCTTGATTTCGAACCTCACCCTAAAGCACCTAAACCCCAAAACCCTAAGCCCTAAACCCCGTTAAACCTTAACCCTAAACCCTAAAAACCAACACCCTAAACCCCAAAGCCACTAAAACCCAACTCCCTAAACCCTAAAACCCTAAAACCCAAAACCCTCAACCCCAAAACCCCTAAACCCAAACCCCCTAAAAACCCAAAACCCTAGAACCCAAAACCCAAAGGCCCGGCCGTGCGCGCACGCCAAATGAAGGGGTCCTTCCATCGGCTGGTCCAGAATGTGGGGGGTTGCGCAAGGGTCTGACGGTTTATGGTTTAGGGTCTTAGGGTTTAGGGTCTGACGGTTTAGGGTTTAGAGGTGTGGGGGTTTTAGGGCTTAGGGCATAATTTTGGGGCCTATAGGGTTTAGTTTAGGGATTTAGGGTTTAGGGGCTTAGGGTTTAGGGGTTTAGGGGTGCCCAGATTTCCCAATATGCCTTACTTGGAAGTTCATGGTTAGTTTTAGGTAAGTTTTAAGGTAGGGGAACTATTTCGTTATAACCCACATCCAGGGGCTTATAACCCGACTTGTAACTGCTCAGGAACCTTCAAGTAATTAAGGAATATGCCTTAACTCATACTAGGAGTCCTAGTCTAGTTTAGCGTCTGTTCCTTCATTAAGGATACGGGACACAGGCGACACAGGAGGATCTGGGGATAAGGTCCCTAAGCACAGAGCCATTTTGGGACCTTTCTTAAGGATTGGTCGCAGAGTTTAGGGTGTTAAGGTTTCAGAACTTGCTTTAATTTGGGGCTTAAGATCCACAATCTTAGAGGATCGTAAGAGCCCATTACCTGTATAGCGGATTACTGACTGGGTTGCGGGCGCTAGACCATTTATTTATAGGTTTAAGGGTCAGCACCCCAAGATGTAGCTGACTGGGCTTCTTCAGTATATTTTACAAAGAAGGGCTTCAATGTTCGATATTGCTTCTCAAGTTTGTGTAAATATCCCCATGGGGGTACTCGGGGTGTTTGGGAGAGGTTCTGGCAGGGTTACAAAGGAAACTACAACGGTTGGGTTTGTTGGATCACAGCGTCTCGGGTTCGGAGTGGGTTTACGTTTAGGTGTCATGGTGTCATGTTTTGGGTTGTAGGGTGTAGGGCTCTCTCAACTTGATGTGTATATACTTCAAGGGTTAGACCCCAGAACGAAAACCGCCCTCAACCCTAAAGCCCCAAATAGCTCCCCAAAAGAAGCCTTAAAGGAACCGACAACGGAACCCTTGAACGAACCCCGGCTCCTAAGCCGTGCTTGTTCGACTTGTCGATGTCGTCGCCGGCATCGAGCAACACTCGCGCAATCTCCAGGTATCCTGGGATATGACAGGAGGGTTTGGGGTTAAGGATTTAGGGTCTTAGGGTTTAAGGCTCAGGACATTGGGTTTGAGGTTCGGGGTTAAGGGTTTTCGGAGTTTTGAGTTTGCTGGGTCAAGTCTACGCGACTGTAAACAACGCATCTCACCGCACAGGCAAAAATCACCGTAGACCTCAAACTGAAAGCCATCGGTTTCCACTGAGCTTAAACAAGCAGCATAACCAAATTAAGATAAAACACCCCCGATCACCAAACCCCCAAAATCCTAAAACCCTTAATCTAAACCCCAAAAATCCTAAAACCCTTAATCTAAAGCCCGAAAATCCTAAAACCCTGAATCTAAAGCCCAAAAACTTTAAACTGTGTCCAGTCCGAGCTTCCGTCTGAACATGCACGGTGGAGGGCCGATGTTCCCTGCAAGGGATAATAAGGTTCCTGCAATATAGGGCTCCTATAAGGCCATTATGGGGTACTATAAGGTTACTATAACATAAGCTTATATGAGGTCATCCTGCAGGTTTTATGGCGTAGGCTGCAGAGGTGGGAGATTGCGTAAGATTTTGTGTTTCGATTTTGGAGTTCAGCGAATTTAAGGAGGAAAAGGACTCTACTGTTCTTAGAAGGTATGCCAACTAACAACCATCCTTGGAAACCGGCAGAAGGGAGAATCACCCAAGATGTCTAATACTTAATTAGCAGACCTTAACCCTCAACACCTCTTAATCGGAACAGACCTACATCCGAAATCCCTCTCAGCGAGTCCGACACGAGCCAAAACAGACGTGCACGCCGAAGCAATAAGGCTTCAGGGTTAGGAAATTTCCTGCGCCAGCCGTGTCCTTCGTGTGCCTGTTGCTACACAGTCCTGAACTTGGTGAGTGTGTCAGGTCATGTAAGCCCATGTTTGGAGGCTTGTCCACGGAGCCAACTGCCTTCATAACTACGGAGCCGTACCGGGCGACCAGAACAGAAACACCCCTAAACCCTAAACCCTAAACCCTAAATTGAATTACTCCTCTTGAACGGATAACTTCAATCCCGAAGCCTTAGACGTTGAAAACATGTGCCCCAGTAGAGTTCAGCGATGGCTCGAGAATCCTCATCACCTCTACGGCTCTTCTATGAACCCACAACTTTCAAACCCCAAACTGAAGCCTAAACCTTCTAAGCATGATGAAACCCTCAACTGTAAAACCTTCAGCCTAAATCCCTGAAAGCCCAAACCACCCGAACCTCTGCCTTAAACAAACACCCAAGGCCTGCACCGCCTCGGAACCCCAACCCTGTAACCCCAACGGCCTGAACCCCTCATAGTCATAGTAGATCCCCTAACCCCAAAACCCTAAAACCTCAACCCTAAATAGCCTAAACCCTAAACCCTAAGCCCCAAAAACCCTGCACCTCTCTGTCCGTCATGGTCATGTCAGCTCCATTCTCGAGCAACAGGCGCACAACAGCAGCTGAGCCTGCAGGGTCTCTAGGGTTTAAGATTTAGGGTTTAGGGTCAAGCAACCCGTGCAAACGCTGCAACTCGTAAACTGATAAACCCTAAACGCTAAACCCTGAAAAGACCTATGCCCTGAAACCAAAACAAGCACATGGAGAGAAGCCCTGAACCTTCAACTCTAAAACCCTACCCCCTGAAACCAAAACAAGCACATGGATTGAAGCCCTAAACCCTAAACTCTAAAACCCTACCCCCTGAAGCCAACACAAGCACATGAATTGAAGCCCTAAACCCTAAACTCTAAACCCTACCCCCTGAAACCAAAACAACCCTAAACTCTAAACCCTAAACCCCCTGAAACCAAAACAAACACGTGAATTGAAGCAAGGGTCCATGGCTGCAGGCCAAAAGCAGAGCTGTTGATCCTTAGGATCAGGACTGAGGGCTGGGTTTAGTTTAGGGTTTAGGG
>CAJNDV010031353.1:98377-110952 GCA_905221635.1 Symbiodinium sp. CCMP2456 | reverse complement strand
AAACAGACACAACAAACCCAACCATGACCCAGCAGACTTTGTCCACGGTTTAGCACTTGAACTATCCTGCACTATTGAGGGCTGAACCCCAAGAAATGCTGGCAAGGAGATATGTTGGTTTATAAATCCGCCAGCCGGTGGGACCCTACACCCACAACCAGCCAAAACAGGTGTGTTCAGCCATGTTTCGTTACCATCGCAAAGAAGGCGCTGCTGAAATCCTGGGTGTCAATACTGCTGTAATGTAGCTGTCTTCATAACTAGCATAGGGTCTGGGGGGGGGTTCGTAAACCCTAACCCTAAACCCCAACCCTAAGCCCTAAACCCTTAACCCTAGAACCTAAACTTTGTGTAGAATCTAGCGGCCCGAATAATTGGAATAGGGTTTGCGAGCCCAGTATACTATGTTTGTAAGAAGGAACCCCCAACATGTATAGGTAGTTATTTAGGCCCCTACCTAAACCCGAAACCCTGGCCCCTGAACCCTTGGGCCCCCTGCAATGGCATTAATGAGTAGTTGTTCAGGCCCCCAGTTGCCCAGGTCTGTGGGTGGAGGGTTTAAGGGTTGGGGTTTGGGGTTTAGGGCTTATGGGCACTTATGGGTTAGGGTTGGGGGTTCTTGGGTTTGGGGTCTAGGGATTGGGGTTTAGGGTTGGGGGTTGAGGGTTTAGGGGGTAGGGTTGGGGTTTAGTAGGGTTTAGGGGTGAGGGGGCAGGGTTGGGGGTTCTAGGGTTTAGGGTCTAGGGTTCCGGGTTTAGGGTTGGGGGTTTAGGGTTTCGGGGTTAGGGTTGGGGGTTCGAGGGTTCAGGGTTTAGGGGTTTAGGGTTCAGGGTTTAGGGGTTTAGGGTTGGGGGTTCTATGGTTCAGGGTTTAGGGGTTTAGGGTTCGGGGGTTCGGGCTGACCCTCAACCAACAACATTAAGATCGAAAATCCGTCCTGAAACGTACTCGCTAAACATCAAACCTTATCATGTTGAAAACAGAACCTACTATGTAAGGGACCTTCACCAAAGGAAAAGGGTGCTTTGGAAGGGTTTCAGTATAGAAGTCTAGTGTCCGTGGACGCAAAACCTTCGGGCTTAAACTTTACACTCTGAACCCCGAAACCCTGAACGATAAACGTGAAGCCCTACAGACCAAGTCCTAAATTCTGCATCCTAAACCCCAGGCCCTAAACCTCATCTTGAGGGTTTGGCTTTCTGAACAACAGCCTTACGGGGTTTCCGAAACCCTACAAACCCCATGTATACACCCTTTGGCCCTAAACCCTAAACCCTAAACCCTAAACCCTAAACCTCTAAACCCCTAAACCCTAAACCCTACAAGCCCCATGTATACACCCTAAACCCTACGAGCCTCATAAGTCCTAAACCCTAAGTTTCGGGATTTCACGACTTGGGGTCAGCCATAATTCGAGTATGTACATCTATCGATAATGCAGCGGCCTTAGCAATTAGAATAAGGTTCGGGGGTGAAGTCTGTATCGTGTAAGTAGTTACCAGGGGAGTGCAAGGAAATTCTATTTCTAATTGTTCCGACTCCTATAGTTTAGGGTTTAGGGTTTAGGGTTTGGGGTTTAGGGCAAACCAGACCAACCCCAATCCCAGCATACACCTCTAGTTGCATGTCCTCGACAGTGAGCCCTAAACCCGAGTCCCTGAACCCTACGCCCGAAACATTCAAACCTGCGGCTGTTAGATTGCCTAAATCCCAAACCCTCTACCCTAAAACCTAGGAAAAAACAGTCAAAACAACTCATAGAGCCGCCAAAATACTCTTACAAAGTTTATACCCTAAACCCTCAACCCCTAAACCCTAAACCCTAAACGCCACAAATCCGGATCTCCTCAGCCCCCTCAGCGCTTCAAGCCCTTACCATGTCCGCGCACGAATTATGGGTCCTAAATTCTGAGATTCGAATTTGGTGGTATGTTAACTACAGTATAGCTATAAGAGTAGTTTTCAATATTAGGGTCCCTTTTCGGGTCCTTTTTACAAGGGTGCCGTACTATATTGGGGACCCAAAAGGGGCCCCAATCTAGAGAACTACCCATAACAAGGAACGCGAGGGAGTAGTATTAGCAAGTATTCCGACGCTCATACTATTGGACGACAGGATCCTGCAAATCGGCCGTTACTGAAAAGTACCTAAACCATGCCATGCAACCCTGGATGCACACCGGGCGTCGTGGCTTTCCTGTAAGCAATGCGAGGTGGCGCTTCCTCGGCATTCCCCCAGCGGTTCATGTTAGACAACCAGGATCGTAGAGCCCTTATACACACTAATTAAACCCCAAATCCCAGACCCTAATTAACCCTAATCCCTAAACTACCCTGTGCCCTAAACCCGGAACCCCAACCCTTCATCCTGAACCCCAAGTGGAGGTATTTCGTAGAGTACCAAAACCCTAAAACCCGAAACCCTAAACCCTAAACCCCTAACCCCTAAACCCTAAACCCTAAACCCCTAAACCCTAAACCCTAAACCCTAAACCTGGTTGTTCGGCCCGCACCTTGGGGCCTCGAATGACCCGACGTGTTTTTTTCGTTCAAGGGCCCTCTTCGTCTGCACGAAGTTTGCCTGCGCCAGTCGAAGTATGGGTTTGTAGAGTTTAGGGTAATGTAGGAAAACTAGTTAAGAAACCTTGGCCCTATAACCCAAAGCCCTAAGGGTCCAGGTACTCAAACATCAGGGTCATAAGTCCCCGAAGCCATTCAGAAAATATGTAGCTTTTCCAAGCCTTTTGGGCACCTGGACCCGCAGGGTTAGGATTCATATCCCCTAAACCCTAAACCCTAAACCCTAAACCCTAAACCCTAAACCCTACCCTTATACTGACCCAGAACTTCTTGATCTGGTTCCCATCTTATGAAATTTCATCTCGTAAAAGCCATGACTTTTTGGAGTGTTTGGTTCGTACGATTCCCGCAGCCGAACAGGAATTTCTGACTTTTTTCGAACAGAGCGCAAAAAAACACCGGGGACCTGAGCTCGAATAGATCTGCCCGTGGCTCCGATCGCCTGAACTTTCCAGGGCTCTAAACCGCTTTTTAAAATTCGTCAGAGCCTACGCAACAGTTGTAGCTGGCTCAGATCTATGTCAGAACATCTGAAACCCCAGACTCTACCCTAACCCTAAGCTCCTGTGGTTGAACTCTGGATCCTACCCGCTCCCTGTCGCTCCGAACAGCTAGGACCAAGGAAGTAATCGCGAATTGAGCCCCAGGCCTTGAACCCCTGTAAACACCTGCGATAAACACACGAAAACGACAACAAAAACATCTAAGTACAAATCGCATGAGACCTAAACCCTAAAACCGCATGGAAGCTTGCATCTTTGCCTGGCTCACAGTAACAAAGGCAGGCGACAGTGTCCGCACAGAGTTGCCGCCATCTTGTATCAGTGCCTGCTGCGGGAGGTATCACAAAGGCAGCTTTATTTTTGAGCGTGTGTGTGGGTTTGGGGTTAGGGTTTAATCTGGTTCAATGTCTGTGCGTTGTGCCTAAACCAGCTTCAACCCTCAACCCATAGTATACGAACAGTCAAAATTCTGAATCAGCCTCGAGCACGCCCTGCTTGAACCCAGAAAACCAACACCTGAGATGTACATGTCGACGAACCCTCGTCCTCTCTAGATTTCTAGACTCCAGACAGAAGCTGATGAAACTTGCCCTTGTTGGGGGGGGAGGGGTACCAACTACGTTTATACACGTGTATATATATATATATATACACACACACTTATGTGTATGCGAAAACTTCAATAACTATCTGTTGGCATATCTATATCTCGGCCAAGCCCTGAACTCTAAACGGAGCCCTTATACAACAGAAAAACTGTAGTCCCAAACCCTAAACCCTAAAACCCTAAATCCTAAACCCTAAAACCCTAACCCCTAAACACTAAACCCTAAACAGTTACTGTAGTAACGCGTAGAGGAATCTTGCTCTTCAGAGCCGGGAGGCTCGGTTAAGGCAGCTGAGAACACGGCTTTAGAACGACTGTGGGACTTACTGAACACCTGTCACACCTGCATAGGGTTTGGGGTTTGGGGTTTAGGGTTTAGGGAACACCTGTATAGACGGAAGTGATGGAGAAGCTATGCCCCCGGCTCCTCCCAGTAGAAAGGAACACAAGCAGCAATCACATATAAAGGCAAACCATATACACCTCGAGCCGCTACAACGCTAGAACGAATTGAAAGACTTCATTAGGCCTCAAGTGTTAGGGACGAAACGGACGCGAAAAGGGTTTAAGGTTCATGCCGGCGACCCCTTATATTTAGGGTTTATGGTCTATATGAACCCCACCCAAACCCTAAACCCCTAAACCCTTAACCGAAAACTGGTTGCCTCGAAGTCGGCCGCAGCAAAGTTCACCAACTCGACGCCCGAGACGAGCCGCACACTCAACATGCCGACGGGGCCACGGCGAAAAAGGGCTCCTTCAAAGGGTTCCTTTAAGGGCTCCTTCAATATCCTGTTTAAGCTACGTGCGACTTAATTAGGTTTTGTTATATTATATATGGCTGATATTGTATGCTTTCAGGTTCTGGGGGCCGTGGTTGCGCAACTAAAGCGTAAACGGTTGTACACTGGCTACTTGTGCGCTCGAGCATTTGTCACGACAGGAATGTGATGACTGTTAGCAATACCCTACTTTTTGTTCGCAATCGCTATACCTTGTACCTGAAGCGGAAACGTCGCACGTTCAACTGCATCCTAAACCCTGACTAGTCCCCGGCTCCCTCTGCAAGGCTATGCAAACAATTTTCTGCAGTACCCTTTGTGATAGGAACGGAACCCCAAATATTACACAACAAAATATCTGTCCCAACCAGTCTAGAAGCCCCAAACCTCTTAATATTGGCCACGCTAGACATCGGCAGTGGCTGGCAAAACGGCTGCAGCATAAGCAGCTTCAGGCGGTAAACCATAAACCCGATAAACCCTAGACCCTAAACCCTATAGGCCCTATAAACCCTCAACCAATCTAAACCCGAAATCCTGTAAACCAGAAACCCTACAAACCCTAAACCAAAAAGACCCGAAGTGGATTTAAGGAGTGCTGGAGCTGAGGGAACGGAGCTTCAAGGCATTAGGGTTTAGGGTACAGGGTTTAGATCAGCATTGCAGGGCTTCGACCATGTAAGTAAACATTTGGACTGAATTGTAGATCGTTTTTCTGGCTTATACCTAGGATCCTATAAGGTAACCCCCAGCTCCTTTTCTGGCTTATACCTAGGATCCTACATAAGGTAACCCCCAAAAGGAACTACAATGGAGCCAATGGGTACACATTTTGGCTCCTTTTTTGATATGTTCAAAGCTTAGGGTTTAGGGTAAAGTTTCGGTAGTATAGGGGCTTTAGTATTTAGTAACTAGAATAGGGTTTTGGGCTCCTTTATAGTATTTATAATAAAGAACCCCCAGAATAGTATTGGTAAGACTAAAGGCTTCTACATTAGGGGCATGGCAGGGTTTCAGGGCGCTCAGGACTTGAGGTTGTTAGGACCACTTCGTGAACGTCGGTTACAGAAACTTTGTGCTTTAGGGTTTAGGGCTTAGGGTTTGGGGTTTAGGACAACCCTGTGCAAGAACTTGGCATCCGATAACCAAACAGGAAGGCAGGGCATGTGCATAGTCTCGTGCGCCTTTAAGTGCGCAACTCGAGCTCGCACGTGGAAAGCTGTTCTCTGTCAGCTCCATGTCGCCGTTCGGCTTGGACTAGTAGATGAAGTCCTCAAACGGTTCACCACATCACCTGATTAGCGATGTCACTGTGTCGATAGTTCTCGTTCTGCCTGATCTTGCAAATCGCCGATCCAAGTTCGGGAAGGGCCAATTTTCTCTGCCCACTTCGTGGGTGTGCTCGGGACCGGTCCCCGCTCACAGACGCCGGCTCGCCAAAAACAAGAAAGTACTGCCGTCATCTCCCTTTGTAGCTTGCGCATAAAGGGGGCGGTGATACTCCTTCGCCTGAGGAGAGAGCTTGCGCCGAAGGTCTCGATGCACTGCCACCACTTCACAGAAGAACTCCCGAGACTTGGCGTGGGACATGTGGCCCCACAAAGATGGCTTCACAGCAATGTACTCGGAAAGCAGAACTAGCAGTAGAACATGGGAGGCCAACCCGCCACTGGCAAACCTAAAACCCTAAATCCTAACCTCAACGGGTGGACCAAAATCCTGAAATGGGTTGTTCTTGCAGAGACTTGTCAAACCCGAAACCCTAAACCCCTAAACCCTAAACCCGAAATCCCCTAAGCTCCAACCTCCCTCGAAGTTTCGGGCTTATAGCCTGAGCACTAGAGCGTTGTAAGGCCTACACCAAGGCACCAAGGCCCACGACTGCCCAGACTCCCACCCAAACAAAATTCTCTGAAACAAATGCACAAAGTGACCTAAACCTTACCCAGAGGGTCCGAGTATCCAACTAGTAAGGTTTTAGGTCCTAAAATCCATACTCTGACTGGTTTTTGGACCTTGAAACCCTACTATTTGGGTACTTGGACCCTTAGGGTTATATAAACCTAATTACTAATGAGCCCTAAAATAAACCCTGAACCCTAAACCCCTAAGAACTCTTGTGAATCCCTTAATGGAAACCTCATTATGTCAGATCTTCTCCAGGATCCGTGCTCGGGGTGGAGCCGGCGCCGCCGGGCCTCCGACACAAGAGACAAAGCGTCGTTTAGGCCCTAAACCCTAAACCCTAAACCCTGAACCCTAAACCCCAAACCCTAAGCCCCAAACCCTAAACCCCAAACCTTAAACCCTAAACCTGAAACCTTAAACCCTAATACGGTTCAGGGCCAGAGGTTTAGTTCCCTTTTTAATGCTGCCTTTCAGGGGCTAGGGTTTAGGAAGGATCCATGTCAGGCTCGCCTTGCTTGTTCTTAAAGGTGATATGCGTTAGTTTAGGGTTTAGGGTTTAGGGTTTAGGGGTTAGGGTTTAGGGTTTTGGCACGAGCTGTTGTTCACCCGGTTAGTAGAGGACTTCCAACGATACGTCGCAGCGGTTTTGCCAGGTGTCGGTCGGCTTATATACTTTGAAGACCTCGTGCGACAGTTAAGTGGGACTTGGAGGGTTTGCCACAAGGTTCCTCCGATTTTCGGGGCTCCCACCTGCGATGTTCTTTCAGCTCGCTTCGTGGTTGAAAACCCTAAACCCACAACCTCCAACCCTAAAACCCTACACCTTAAACCTTAAATCCTACACCCAAAGAAAACTTTACATTGGAAGTCTTGGGTGGCTTGTGAGTCTTAGAACATGTGAGGGGTTTAGGGTTATTTCGGGATTTTTAGAGTTCTTTATATGCGGGCATTTGACTCTCGCACCCGGCCTGCTTATCAGGCTTGCACTCACCCCAGTCTTTCTGCCGGGTTTCGAAAAAAACATCAGTCTGTTTTTTAGGGTTTAGGGTTTAAGGTTCTTAGGGCTTTTAGGGTTTAGGGTTTAAGCAGGGTTTTCATGGCTACGCCACGCCCTCTTCAACCTGCTAGAAGCTACAAGTACTTGTTGGCTGTATGGTTGTTTTATGCTGTCTGTGTAGTCCAGAAGGTATCGGAGACCCAACAGCAAAGGTTGAATAGGCCAAATATAACCAAGGCTTATTGTAGCTTCTTCTCGATGCTGTTCTCGCTGATATACAAGCTGCTTGGTATCATTTTAGGTTGAAGTTGGAGGATTCATGCAGGGCTTTAAGAGCATGTAGGCTTTAGCATTTCACAAAATACAGCTTGTACCCAAAACGCACAAGATCCGATGCATCCAGCATTCAAGCCTTTGAGTTTGAGCCATGCCTCTACTTGAAGGATCATGGGTCTTAGTCAGTGGGGTTGTCAACCTAGATAAATGTCAATGAGGTACATATGATTCGACTTACGAAGTCCAATGATTCGTCAAGCAAATATAGATAGCCCTGCATCGCAATGCCCAGAACTAGTCAACACCCTGTGCCCACAACTCTACAATCCTGGACACATGGCCCAATAATGCTTTCGAGGGTTTGAGGTGAAGGGGTTCGGGATTCATGGCCTTCGCTCTCGACGCTCCAGCTGGGAAGAATCGTCGACAGGATCGCCTGGCACTAAAGCCCTGCAAACTAAAATGCCTTCAAACCTCGCATCTCTGCGAGCACCGCCTTCGAAACAACAATCCCACATCCCTTCACTACAAGGATTTGGGCTTATCGCGTTTCGGGTTTGAGATGGATCAAGTTTTAGGGATCAGGGCTGGATGCAAAGAGTCTACTCCTGAATTCAATATATCTTGAAGCCTGCCGGTCTGGGTGAAGCAAAGTTTGGGGGGCTTGGGGAGAAAATGGGCTTTGAAATCTAGTGGGTTCGGGTTTTGGGTTTAGGGGTTTGGGACTCAAGCGTTTAGAGTTTAGGGGTCCAGGTTTGGAGGGTTGGGGCACTAGGGTTTGAGTTTTTAGTTTTTACATAATGTTTTTGGGGGTTTACGCCCTGGCCCTGTGTGTCTGGGGCTCCTTCGGGAATACAGTTGAAGACATCACTTGCATGACAAGGAAGGGTTTAGAGTTTAGGGTGTGTAGGGCTCAGGCGGCTTAGGGAAACTACAAATGCCTTGACAGAGGACCTTCAAAAACAAACGAATCCCGTCGCAATCCTGTAGGGAGAGAGGTTCGAGTCTTGCTGTCGCGGGGTCTGTTCAGTGATAAAGCCCGGAGGGACAGGAGTCTGAGAGAATGATCATACTTCTTCTGGACTTAGAGTTCCGTCCTAAACGTTATGTAACCGAATGCTCTATACCCTCAACCCTAAGCCCTAAATCCGAAACCCTCAAACAAAAGCAGCTGAATCTTACAGAACGCGAACCTCTCGCAAACCCCAGACTCCTGAAGCTTAGCCCTGAACCCTAAACCCTCAACCCTAAACCCTACTAATTCGCACGAGCCTTTGGGAATTATGATTCAATTAGTAAGGCCCTTGAACCCTAAACCCTAAACCCTAATTCTATATTAGTAAGTCCCTTGAGCGCTTGCTGCCATCAGCCGAGCGCGATGTCCCACCTCTTTGATGGCAGCTGGCGCCTCCTGCGCTGCATTTGGGGTTTAGGGTTAGGGGTTTAGGGTTTAGGGGTTTAGGGTTCAGGGTTTAGGGGTTTAGGGTTTAGGGTTTAGGGTTTACCTGTGACCCCAAACCCTACAAATAGTAGGTTATGACCCTTGAATTAGAGGCTAGAACCCATAAAACGGTAGGTTTTTGGATCCTAAGTAGGGCTTATAGGGCTCTCCGCCCCCGCCCTGCCCGCCACGACCCCCCTCGCCCCCCCCGGCCCGCCCCCCTCCCCCGCTGTTCCCTTCCCCCTCCCTAGCCGTTCGTTTACGCCCGAAAGATCGTAAAAACACGCTGCTGAGTAGGGACTCTAAGAACCGCTGCGATGATTCTTGGGCACTCTCTTCTACATTATTCGACGCCTATTTTCATGTCAAACCTCCTGAATCCGAAAATCGATTTCTACCCCAAACCTGCTTGAATCCAACACCCCACTCCGCAAAAGCCCGACCGAAATCGAAACTAAGAGCCGAAGTTCAATGTCTACGCTGCCAGAATGTCAGACCCACCAAAGCCCCAAAACCCTATCCTAAGGATTACTGCCCATACTGATCCTTAGCCTTCACATTTTTTTTGTAGACCCCATGATGTCGAATCCATCCCTCACGCCCTTCCATCCTGAACCCCAAACCATAAGGGCCCGAAACCCTAAAGGCCCTAAATCCTTAACCCTAAACCCCAACCCTGAACCCAAAACCCTCCCATCCACCAGTCCTGGCGTGATGAGCCGAGGGCGAGCGCTAGCTCAGATGCAATACCTGGTCGCTCGGCATTTGCGGCAAGTTACACTCTCAACCCTGCCCGCCTTCGGGTGCAGGACTTAGGGTCTAACGGTTTAGGTTTTGGGGGTTTCGGGTTTAAGGGTTTAGGCTGTAGGGTTTCCCAAGACCATCTTACACACTCAACATTGACCAAGAGCCTGCATCAAAGCTGCTGAACCCTGCATCCTGAACCAAGCCCTCGTAACCTGAACCCTCGATCCTAAATGCCCAGTCCTATGCCCTAAACCCTAAACCCCTAAACCCCTAAACCCTAAACCCCTAAACCCTAAACCCCTAAACCCTAAACCCTAAAACCTAAGATCCGAACTTTCATCAGCCCCTAAAAGGTCCCTTACTTACGTGAGCCCCATCAAGCATCTCCTGTGTCAGAGCCTGTGAGACTCCCTCCGAGCCTACCCAAAAGAAGTCCGAAACCTCAAACACTTTAGGGTTTAGGGTTTTTAGGGCTTAGGGTTGTTAGGGTTTTTAGGGTTTGTAGTTTTTAGGGGTTTTAGGGTTTAGGGACCCGAGGTTGTCTGCGCAATGTCGGTATGCAGCTTAACATGAGCTATCCTCAACCCTAAACCCAATGCCACTTAGAAAAACACGACAACCACAAAAACGAAACTCCCTCACACCCATGTACAAAAAACGAGTCGGAAATCCTAAAACCACAAGCCATGAATGCTGCGTAGGATGGAGCGCCTGGGACAAAAAGCTCAGACAGTTAGCAGCAGAAATGTTCCAATGACCAGCATTGATTCGTAAATGGGGCTGGGTTGATAAACCCTAAACCTTAAATCCTAAACCCTATGTTGCCCTAAACTTGTTGCCCTAAACCCTAACCCCTAAACCCTAATAGGTGTGGGACCCAGATGAGCCGACCGACCCCAAACCCTAACCATCCCTGAAACCCCCAAAATCCCTAAACCACTGTAGCATGCCTTATAGAAGCCCTAGTAGAAATCCTTAGGCCCTAATCCTAAACCCTAAACCCAAAGCCCTATAAACCCTGAACCCTGAACCCTCAATCCCTAAAACCCAAAATGAGACGAAGCCCTTACAGGAATCCTGAAACCCTGAACCCAAAACCCTACATCCCTAAAACCCTAAATCCTAAACCCTAAACCCTAAATAAACCCTAAACCCTAAACCCTGAATCCCTAAAACCCAAAATCAGGCGAAGACCAGCCTTCCCGGAGCGACGCCAGCGCTGCGTCCCTCGCAGGGCCACTGGCCGAGGACACGAGGCAGGCAAAGGCAGCCTCCTCGGGTTTCTGGGTTTTTTAAATGGTAGGGTTGAGGGTTTTGGGATCAGGCTTTTTGTTGATTGAGGGTTTAGGGTGTAGGGTTTTGGGGTTTTCAGATGGGTTTTGGGATGTTATGGGGCTGTTTGGCAGGGTTTGGTCGATTTTAATTATCGGGATTTAGAGGGGCTGGCAGGTTCTGACATGGTCTTATAGCGCTATATACGGTTGTAGATAAGGGGACTTAGGGAAGGTAGGGCGGCTTTTGAGGGTTGAGGGTTAAGGGTTCAGGCTTTAGGGTTGCTTTTGGCCTAACACAGGGTTTCCAGAAGGGTTCTAGAGGTGTTGCATTCGTTCCTAAACGCTTTCGAGGTGCGCTTCAAACGCCATGTGGGTAGTTCTCTAAATTAGGGTGCCTTTTCGGGTGCGTTATAAGGGTGCCGTGAACCTCAACCTCTAAACCGTAAACCCTTACCCTAAGGTTTTCGGGTTTTCGCGGAGCTTCAACAAAGGGGTCTGATCAGTTTAAAATTTGTGGCAACACTCAGGTAGTGCCCCCTGAACGAAGTTCCACGAGAAGACTCAGCAAAGAAGGAACCCAATGCAAACCCTAACTCTAACACGTGACCCTAAACCCTAAACCCTAAAGCCTCGAATCCAGGGGTCACAAACTACGGACCCGGACCCGTGGATTTCCGCTAGTCTGTAGGGTGTAGGGTGTAGGGGTTTAGGGTTTAGAGTCTAGGGGTTTTACGTGCTCAGACAAGCTGAAGGACCACATGTCCCTATAGATGTTGAACCTTAAGCCCTTTGGGGGTTCGTTTCGTCCTTAAGGAACGGAGTATGGGATGTAGGGGCTTTCAGGCCAGAGGAGCTTGATGGCAATGATTCGCATGCAGTATGTAATAGTATTACAATGATCTTTTTGAGGGCTTAACAGGGGCTTAATGCGTCACACCCAGAAGCAGCGAGCAAACGCAATTTCAACGTCGAAGCTGGCGAAAAAACTGTGGAAAGTGAGAACAAAGCAAGAACGTGCACAGAAGTCGGTGGGATTGCCGTGTGCCTTCAGGCACATGGACAGCAATTCCCGGCGCAGGGTCGGCCAAGCAAAGGATGTCAGGCAGCCTCCACCCGCCGACGCTTCCGTTTTGGCAACTCGGGCAAGCAGTTTACAACTTCTTTCTTGCCATCTTGGCTTCTCCGCTGTGCAAGGTCAGCATGAGCGTCATCCGCTTGGCATGGAGTGAGAGGCTCCAAGCATTGTTCAGAAAACAGGTTATGTACTCTTCCGCTGCAAACTCTATGCAGGCTATAGCTTGCGTAGTGAGCTTTGTAGTAGCTTGTGACCTGTGATCACGCACGATATCTGCCACGAGCCTGCCAAATGCCAGACGACTGCAATGCATTTCTGATTGCGACGATGGTGAGGATGTTGATGAGGATGAGGATGACGACGACGATGACGATGATGATGACGA
>CAJNDV010031353.1:75837-98281 GCA_905221635.1 Symbiodinium sp. CCMP2456 | reverse complement strand
TGGTGATGGTGATGATGATGGTGGTGTTGTTGATGATGGTGTTGGTGGTGATTTCCTGCTCCCGGACCGTCGAGCCGTCCATTTCAGAAATCCTGCTTCCACCCGAACTCGTAACAGTCATAAGACAAGTGCATAAAACTCGCACCTGGCATTGCAGCGACACGTCCCTTGTCTCCAGATCCTTCCAGAATTTTGCGGATTCTAGGGGAGCCTTTATGGGGAGTGCTTTGGCCGTGTCAGAGATGGTGCAAGGACCTAAACCCAAAACCCTAAACCTCTAAACCCCTAATGTCATCTCACAAAGATTCCTGTCTTCTTCCCGTAGACTCTAGCAGCTAGCAGTTCTAGCCGGGGGAGATCAAATGATCTCTGCACCTTCACATACATGAAAAGTACATGCAAGATGCAATGCAACACGGTGCCATGCAGTACAAGGTATTGCAATGCATAAGAAACCTGCAAAACCATGTCAAGATCCCTGGGCTGTGTTCCTCAACCCTAGACACATAAACCCTAAACCTTAAACCCTAAACCCTCAACCCTAAACACATAAACCCTAAACCCTTAACCCGGGTCCCCCCCCCTAAATACCCAGGTCGAAAGGGCCTGTGCAAACTCAGAACCCGGAGTCCGAACCCCGGGCCCAAAACAACCTTTCCGGAATTGGGGAATAGGGTTTAGGGGTTTAGGGTTTAGGGTTTAGGGGTTTAGGGGCTTAAGGTTTAGGGTTTAGGGTTTAGAGGTTTAGGGGTTTAAGGTTTTGTGTTTAGGGTTTCTCACACAGCCCAGAAACGCCATTCAAACACAACAGAACCATTGAATGACACTGCCGAAAAAACATGATCAAACCCCTTACAACCTTTACACACTCATATTTGAATCCCTTACAGAACCTTTGGAACGTCCTGTGTGAAGCCTTAAAACAAATTGTACGAAACATAATGGAGGTCCAGGCCATAACCGAATCGCCTAAACCACAAAGACTGAACTCGTAATATTGGGCCCTGTATGGTTGGGATTCAGGGTGTGTATGTGTGTGTCTCAGGATCATTGTGTAAGGGCTATGAGGGGATACGGAAAGGCCCCAAACCCTGTGTAAACACAAAATTCGAAACCCTAAACCCTAAACCCTAAACCCTAAACCCTAAACCAAGAACCGCTGTGAAGAGAACCCCGACCTTGAGGGCCCCAGTACCTCTAACCTGAGTTGCTACTACCCTATTCCCTTCCCCCAGTTATTGAATGCAAGAGCAAAATCAGGAGCACGACCAGGACAAGAGCAAGATCTGGAGCAAGAGCAGAAACAACTCCAAGAGTAAGAGAAAGAGCAGAACCCTAAACCCTAAACCCTAGAGCAGGAGCAAAACCTCCAAAAGTGACCAGAGAGAAAGACCATTCATCGAAAATCTATTTGAGGAGGGGGTCGGCGCAGTTGAAATTAGGGGCAGGGGTCAAGCCCAAATACCTAAATAACATCTCTTGGGACCCTTATATACTTGGAAATCCTTGTAGAAGCCTTGCATAGGACCTCAGGATTCTAGATACGTTTACAAAGCCCACAAGCCTAAACCCCTAAACCCCCAAGCCCCTAAACCCTGAACCCCAAACTAAACCTTACCTTCTAAATCCTAAACCCCGAACGACATTACATTGGAAAACCCCCTAGACCGTAAAACCCTAAACCCTAAACCCAAAGCCCTAAAACCCTATAAACCCTAAACCCTCAAACCCTAAACCCTAAAGCCCCAAACCGCAAAAGGATGCCTCATGAAGATCCACGAGGAGCGAACTTTCCTCCTGCAAGTCGCCCGCCTCAGTGGGTCTTTCAGTCTTAAGGCTTGTCTTTCAGGGTTTAGGCTTTATAGGGGTTGGCGGTTTAGGGTTTAGGGTTTCGGGTTTCGAGTTTCGGGTTCAGGTTTAGGGTTTCGGGTTTAGGGTTTTGGGTATAGGATTTAGGGACCATCTTAAGGCTTGTGTAGTACACAGGGAAACTATCGGGTGTTATTGGGTTTGAGGTTTAAGTGCCAATCCATGTAGGTAGGTGCGGTGTGTACACTGGGAATCTTGAAAATAGTGAGCTCATATGCTGTATCTCGAGAGTTTGGGGGAACATGTCGGCCCTAACACGAACGTGCCTTTGAAATGGGAAGTGTTGGGGCTTATCGTTTTAACACGAATGCTAAACTCCTTCGTGCAACCGAATGTTACCCTAGCTCCTAAACACGACCCTAAACCCTAAACCCCCAAAAACCCTAAACCCTAATCCTAGAAAGCCTGTAGAACCCAATACCACCCTGCTGAAGCCTAGCAGCACCACCAGAAACAAAGCCTACTTCAAAACCAAGCGATCGGCCTTGACATCACTAACCCACAGGCTCCATGTACCTACGTAGTATATACTTAGCCCTTATAAAATACCTATATAGGAACCCCTCTAAGGCCTAAGTATATAAATATATTCGTACATGCACCCTCGAACCCTAAAACTCTCTAGAACCCTTGTAGAACCCTTATGGCACCCTTAAAGTAAAGGAATCCTTGAAAAACCCTAAACCCTAAATCCCAAACCCTAAAGCAATGTAGCTACTTGGAGCCTAAAAGGCAAAGACACCATAAACAAACTCCAGAAGCCGCTCCACAGTCCGCAAACCACGTAATGAAGGGGCCTTCATAATAATTGGAATAGGGTTTGGGGTTTAGGGTTTAGAGAATGTAGGGGCCTTAATGAGTAGAATTCGGTTCCTTTAAAGCGCTCCTCTAAAGCGGTCTGTAGAGGGTTCTATATTAGGGGCCTTTATAATTAGAATAGGGTTCTGGGGTAGATTCAACTAAAGTCCTGATAAGGAACCCCCCCTCAAAAAAAATAGTATTGGTAATCATTTAAGCCCCTAAACCCTAAACCCTAAACCCTAAAAACCCTAAACCCTATAAACCCCTATAAACCCCCTATAAACCCCTAAAAACCCTCAAGCCCAATCCGCAAACCTGTGTCGAAAGCCCAGCACAGATCTCGCTGCCTGCTCGCACACGGCCCGCGAGAGGTCCCTTGCTGGGGTTTAGGGTTTAGGGCGTGGGGTAAAGATTGTTGGGGTTAGGGTTTAGGGCTTAGGGTTTAGGGTTTAGGGTTGCAAGATTAGGGTTTAGGGTTGAGGGTTTAGGGTGTAGGGTAAAGATTAGTATTTCCTTTGCAAGGTACGGGTTCAAGGTTCCTTAGGACCCTACATAAACCCTGAAGTACTTTTCGGTTTAGGGCTTAGCCATTCCATTGTAATGCCATGGCTAGGATTTGCCGGGAGGGTCGGGGGTCGGGAAGGGGATAGGGACTAGTTACAGAATTAGGTCCCAAGAGACCATCCAGATTTATGGTTTTGGAGACTTAATTCTATAATAGTGGGATATATGGACTCTCTGCGTGAGGGCTCCTACTTCGAGGCCTTAAATACAGTCGTTTCAAGACCATGTGCCAACACTGATTTACGATTGGAGGGGTGCCTGCGCTCCAAAACCTAAAACCTTTGTAATAACTGTTAATAAACCCTCATAAGCTAAGAGCTCTTGCACGGAACCCTATTCTGGTCGTGAAGGCCCCTATATACGAAGCCCATGATTGAATTTGTCAATGCGGTTCTGCGAGAATCTGTTCATTTTATTCCGTCTCCTCCGCTGCTGGGTTGGATCTTCCTTCAGCTCATCAAGCAAGTTCTTGACAAGGAGTTTACTTGTAATGCAGCGGCCTTAATAATTCGAACAGGTTCCAAAGTATACATTTAGTACTTTTACCCCAAACCCTATCCTAATGATTCAGGTCCCTATATTAGCTATTACCTTTATTTATGAAGTTTAGAATGTAAGGTAGGCGTTGAGGTTGGAGTGTAGCAAGGACGGATGCCTCTGCTGCATCTTGGTGAATTTACAGCTCCGAGACTGCAAGAAGACAGTCTCGAGGGCGGCGCCGAGCTAGAGAACGTTGTCTCGATGAAGGCGAAGACCTTCGTCGGCTCTTCCAGCTGCAGCCATCATACTGGCAGAAGCGGAACGTGTAGGGCTGGCCCATCTCCCTTGGCTGGGATATGGTACCAATGAGATCTTTCTATGTTTTGCAATCAGGGCTTAGGGTTTTGGTTTTGCAGGTCTAGGGCAAACCCCCCAAACATCAACCCGCTGTGATGTGGACGGCGGCGTGGATTCGGCTCTGCATCGAGCAGAAGCTCGTCGCATTCGTCGAAAATCCTATGTCTTTGTCTCCTTTGAGCGTCCAGATATCAAGCGGCTGCTCCCGCTTGCCTGCAAACCTTGAAATGCTGGGCTGGGATTTAGGGGGGACACCTTTATGAGATTTAGAGTGTAGGTTAAGTAGGCCAGGGGGTTCACAGCTCCAGCCTAGACCCCAAAGCCTAAACGCCCTACGGGATTCATGGTCTACCTTAACCCCAAATAACCTACCTCGTTCTGGTCGTACATGATCTAAGTCATAACCAGGGATCCTAAAAAAGTAGGCGCGCACAGTTCAGCTAGGGTTTTCTAGGAGGCAAAGGCTGATATGTTGGCAGTTAGGGTTTAGGGTTTCGCATGACAGCACTCGACAGCATGTCCGACCGAACGGCCTACGCTGCTTATAATTATAATGAAAATTGGGGTCTATAGGTTTCCGGTTTAGGCGATCGTATAGCATGACAGGCTGGCTAGCGAAGCTCTTGTACGAGACATATCGCTGTACAATCTTGGTGCTGCTGAGTATGGCTCTGAACCTTAAACTCTGAACCGGGAAGCTGAAACCCCGAACACTGCACCTTGAATCAAGCAACCCTTACAAAACCCTGAAAAGCCCTTTCCCTCAACCCTCCCTAAACCCTGAACCCTAAACCCCTAATACAAAACATGAACTTAAGCGGCTCTGCTCCAACGAGGGCGTTGGCGCTCTGCCGCGCCGCTGTAGCTGCAGCCAATGTCTCGGTGCAGGGGGGAACCCCCACGTCTAAGATACAGGATTTAGGGTTCACGGTTTAGGGTTCAGGGTTTAGGTTTTGGGGTGTAGGGTTCAGGGTTTAGGGTTGGCGGGAAAAGCCAGGATATAGGTTCCCCTAAGGGGTCTGTTGTAGAAAGCAGCTCCTTGAAAGGGCTTGACTAGAAGCCAAGCGTTATCGCTATTGTAAAGGCTCAGCATAGGGGCATCAAGACTTAGAATAGGGTATCTTTATATTGTGCTAAGACCAGGGACCAGGAGGGAACACGTTTGCCGAGTATTGACTATACCCTCAACCCTAAACCCGTAAACCCCAAACCCTCCCCTAAACCATACCAATCCCATAGTAACGCCCGAAAACCCTAAACCCTAAACCCCAAACCCTAAACCCTAAACCCTGAACCCTAAACCCCAAACCCTAAACCGTTTACACTTCGGGGGTTTGGGGCAGCTCGGAGCTCGCAAAACGTGGGCTAACTCTTTCTCACGTTTAGGGTTTAGGATTTAGGGTTTATAGGGTTTAGGGTTTAGGATTTAGCCCCGGCCATCCAATGTCAACAAATATTGACATCATTGGGGGCTGACGTAAGAAACTGTGGTCATGGCTTCAGAACAAGCCTGCGTAGCCCAAATCTGAGTACATACTTGGGGGCCTTACTTGGGCTTAATCTTGTAAACCGGAAACAGAATTTTCAGGTTTATCAAACAAGCAGAATTCCCGATATTAGCGCTCAGAATTGCTAATCTTTGTATGAATTCTGCGAATGTTGGACGGTTGGGCTACGACTTCTCGCAAATCGAGGAAAGAATTTGGGGTTGGAGTGTTAACAGGCTGTTGAGGCTGCGATCAATCAATCTTTTTCCCCTTCCTTCACTCATCGCTTCGGGGCGGCACCCAGCCGCAGGAGGTAACGACTCAGCAATCGGAATTCCATCAACGACCCTTAGAATCTTAGGAATTAATCTCGCCACATATTGCCTATTGGGGTTTTTTTGGTGTAGAAACGAATCAAACGACACCAAAATGCGAACTAAGCAACCCTGTGTGCCGCTGCAAAGAAGTTTCCAGCGCCCGATATTGTCTTCGTCTTCAAAGCAGTGATACCCCCTGCAGTTCTCGCCCCGATAAAGGGCGTCCTCGAGCATGTGAGTGTATGCCTGCCAAGATTCGAAACGACCGGGGCGTCCAAAGAAAGTGGAATCCCAAGTCTGATGACGCTATTTACTATGCAGCCAAACGACGTGAAATTTTGGTAAAAGTTTCCAGCGTATAACCCCAGCTGTCATGGCAAAGTGAGCCAGCGCTCGGGCCAATCGTTGAAACGAGTAACCTGCATTTGCGATCTGTTGCCCCTGCTCTTGGTTGACGAATCGCTTTGGCGATGTTTCAGTGAGGTGGAACCACCTCAAAAGGCAATCTGTGCTCATACTGGCGAGTCTGATCTCTTTGTCGCCGGGCATTCTCGAAAGCAGGTCCCTTAAGCATCCTCCAAGATAAATGAGAAAGATCTTTCCTGAATGTGCTTTCAGCGTCAAACACGGCCAGGCACCGCATTCTCCATAAAGCATTCCAGCCGTCAGAAAAGGCACTGAGTGCCTCAAGATTATGTTCGAACACGTTTAATACAAACCACTAATTGTCATTTAAATCTCACCACGGAATTGTTGAAAGACACAGAACCATAAAATTCAAGAATTCCCAAGAATCTCCACACGCTGGGCCGATGCCCAAGCTCGGAAAGCACCAGAAGCCGCCAGGAGACCACTTGAAAGATCTTGCACATGGCCCCAGTAGCCTCATGATGGTACCATCCCAAACAAGCAGGAGAAGTGGACCCTGCTGCATATTCTTAGAATCGATCGCGAACTTAAAAAACACTGTTCCAAGAAAAGAAACGGTGGTCTAGAAGCATCGCCACGATGCTGCCGCTGTGCACGGGCAAAATGCCCAGGTTGACTGTGTGCATTGAGCAAATTTTAAATTGCAAAGCCGGATTGAAGTTTTGCAGGCAGCACAGAGGATTGACCTCGTCCGGCATGATTGCCGCCACGATGTTTGCAGAAGACCTTCTCTCGAAACGCCTTGTCAGGTCTGCTGACCACCTGAATGGATTTGAATCTATTAAAATTTAAGTATTGGTACGTACTCTTCGACCACGAATAGAAATCAGAAGAATCGGGGGCAGCTCCATCATTTCATAAATCCGAGGTGCGATAACGGGCCGGTGTTCGTAGCGAAGCAGTGATGGCACATTTCGTGAACCCGCCAATGCCAGAATGCCTTCAATTCGAATAGTTCTTTGACCCATTTCCAGTCGCCCCTAAACTCCATGACCAAAGCATTGGGGCCTGCACCAGACAAGACAGTATATACATGCGATCACACCAACAGACAGCTAGACAGACAAATCAAAACAACCAGACCTATTAAAGGACTACCCGAAAGTTAAATAAGGTTGGAGTAGGATAAAAACAACCAGACCTATTAAAGGACTACCCGAAAGTTAAATAAGGTTGGAGTAGGATAAGATCCTAATTGTTCCAGCTATTTCGTATCGGTTTTGGCAGCAGAGGTTTGACAGTGCATAACCTCGCGCGGCTTCTAAGTATTCTGCCCAGCCTCGGCTTACTAGTTTCTGCCTGATCTTTACATGTACAGGTACATGTGTTTCCCACACACACACACACAGCTACGACTTCGAGGAAGGCGGCTACACTTCAGAATTTACGTGCATGTGTACGTAGTTACAGCGAGGCGATGATTGCATATCCATGTAACATTTCCCATGCCTCTGCTGGCAAACGACCCTGGAGCGGCCTCTGATCGCTGAGCCTGGCTTGCAGGCCACTTTTCCCAGCATAGGAGCACCATCCACGTTGTGCGTCGGGTTGATGCCATGAGCTAGAACCTGGAGCGGGTGATGTTGTATGGGGCTTGGGATTTCTAGCTTCGACTACAAGTACATACTATTATCAAATTATTGCAAAGCTGTTGGGCGAGGGGCGTTCAACGACCATGCAACCACCCTAAGAATAGGGTGGAGGCTTGCAGGCCCCAAACAAATATGTTCTCGCAACGAAAAGATCGCGAAGCGTTTCATCTGCCCTCCTTGAGATGGTTTTCGGGGTTAAGAGTTTTAGGGTTATTAGGGCTTCATCTGAGTACTATTAAAAAATAGTATAGTATTGGGGCTGTTCAGCTTCATTATAATTTGGGCTGGTTGGCATACTGTCTTCAGGCTATTCTGGATTGGTCGAAGCATATGAACCTGTATCGTATCATTGCAGTCACGGTGCGGCGGGGAACAGACAACAGGGAGTTCATCGTCATCAGTATTATTTTATCACCACTACGACTGTAGCGACCGTCGTCGCCGTGGAGCCCGATGGGAAGGCAATGATCATCAGTGTTCGAAAAAAGACCGCGGGCCCTGTAGTGCTCCCAGTACTCGGCCCGATCCGCAAGCGGGACTTGCAAAAGTCCGATATCCTGAAGTACATTGCAAACGTCACAAACACATGGGGGATGCAAGGCTGCAACTCATGTGCCCACTAAAGAATGCATCGAAACCCGCTCTTGCTGAGGAGTGTCATGCCAGTACTGGTAGATTTCATGCGGCATGAGAAACGGGCACTCAAGGGTGGAGAGAGTTTTGCGATCGCGCCAATCCTTGACGGGGATGCTGATGTGGTGGATGTCCTGGTCATGATGATGCTCATGATGCTTCGGCTTCGGATGTTCATGCTCAGCACCGCGTATAATTATAATTATTTTACTTAATGCTGAAAAGTTTCGAGTGGGAAGCGGAGCGCCCTTCCGATATCCCTAGAGACATTGCTCCTCCACTTTCCGTGGCAACCGGAAGCAGCTATTTTTTTGGTCAGGGCCGATGCTGCGCCGCGGCTCTCCGCGACCATGGCAGCGGCAGCTTGTTGCAAATCGGCGGCCGAAGAAGCCTAGGCTTCAGAGTCGTACTCATTAACCCCGGAATCAGTATTTAGTATGTTAAAATTATGATACTAGCTATGCTACATTATATAGACCACGTGGTTTAATTGCCGGGATACGCCCAATCGAAAAACAGCGATCGGAAGACTGAAGCTCGGTATGGGGTTCCACCGGACACTGTAACACCCTCTATTCCAATATAACTGGATGCACTAGCTAAATTCCTAGAAGGGTTTTAACAAATATTGGGTATTTGCAATTACTCGACAAGACTGATAGCAGGCTTGGTGTAAAGGCGGCAAAGTCAGCCGTGTGGCCAGATCAGGGTTGTGGGTTTGGGTTTTTTTAGTGTATCGTCGGGCTCGAGTTGAGGGTTTAGGTACTTGTTGTGATGATCGAGGCTTAGAGTGGTTCTTGCGGGTTTACGTTCTAGCCTAAAGTTGGGGTCCGGACTACAATTAATTACTACATAATTAATTATAATAATATAATAAACTTCTATCCTAGCTCACCCCTGCAGGCATATATGCTCTATGCAGCTGAGACGAGTTGCAGGCGACTTGGGGCATTTAGATTTAATTTGGAGGTTCATCTCGATTTCGGGTTATGTACCTACAAATAGAATGTTGTTATCCTTAAGAATCGACTGTCTTAATCATTCCAGGAAGCTCCCTCTCCCAGAGTCCGCAAAAGATAGTCTGCAAAAGCGGTTTCTTCACCTGCGAAGGGCTTCAGCATCGTTTAACATTATAGGGCTTTGAGGGCTTGGGGCTTTAGGGCTTTAGGGCTTTTGGGGTTTAGGGCTTTAGGGGTTTAGGGCTTTAGGGGTCTAGGGTTTAGGGGCTTAGGGGTTCGGGGCTTTAGGAGTTTAGAGTTTAGGGTCTATCGGGTGAAGGGCCTTAGCTTAGGCGTTAGGGTCTATGGGCTAGAGATGGCTAGAGGGTCGAGGGTTCAGGGTGTTCGGCTAATGTAGGGGCCTTAATAATCAGTTTTGGGTTTTGGGCTATACTATCTTGTATAACTATAGTAAGAAACCACCAAAAGACGGTTGATGATATAAATCCTGCACTTCCTTAAGGACCCTAAACTATGGGAATTATGGTACATCCCTTATTATGGGTAATGCAGGATTAAGATCATCAGCCGTCGGTAATCATTTAGGCCCCTATAGTCGGGTCGAGGCTGAAGGTCCTGTTTGCGTGTGAGAAAGGGGTGAGAGCGGGCTGAAAAAGCTCCACGTCACCATGCTATATCTGTTGAATCAAAAGTGCATTATATGAGCGGCTGACTAAACCTATGGTTCGACGTAAAGCCCGCGAGAACTCAGGTCGGCCCCTATCGGTTATGCAGGGATCAGCTAACCAAACATAGGTCGGCCCCTATCGGCTTTCATACTAAACCTACTTTTCCACAATCTCGTGTCCACTCTAGTACTGATTACCTCTTCCGGAGGTTTAGTCCGATGCTCATATAGAACTCTACACTTTGTTTTATAGCTGCGTTATAGTACATGATGGTCTTACGCTTTTTAATTTTTTACGGTAACCCTGAAACTCTGCGTGATGCAGAGTTGTGCTTCGCGAGGGCTTCGGACCTGCACCTCTCGATGCCTTGCCAATCTGGGGCTAAAATGTCCAGGAGCCTGGGGAGCTTAAACGTCACGATCCTCTTCTTGCAGAGAGTATCTTATCAATATCTTATATCAACTTATACCATATCTGTCTTATCACATGATACGGTAAATTCCATCCGAGAGCTTTGCAATGCTCGGGTCTCCAGGTTAGGGTTGACGACGTCGGCTCAGGATACCCGGGCCTGGAATTGAACCGCGACAACGCTGCGTGGTTTACGGGCGCGTATGACTAAAATAGGTTTTGGGATTATATGTTATATTGTCTTATGTTATATTATATCATGTTATCGTGTGTTAAGTTGTGATATGGTATCTTGTATTGACTTCATGTTATTTCATACATTACTACATCACATTATGTTACATGATACTGAACTATAGTACATGATAACATAGTGTCTTATGTTATCGTATATTGTATAGTTGTTTGTCAAAGTGCAGTATAGTATAGCATAGTATAGTACAGTATAGTATATTGTATTCAAGTTTATCATAGTGCTTGATATCTCGTCTTATTGTGTTCTAAACAGCTGTATTATGCTATTTTTGCTATTTTTATGTCATATTACGCTATGTCATATGATAAACTGTACTGTAATATGATACTATGTTTTGTTGTGTTACATACTGGTATGTCGTGTTATGTTATGCCATAATGTATTCTGTCCTACTTTGCCTTATCTTGGTACATTATGCTATAAATCACTATGTAATGTTGTCTTATGTTATAGTGACTTATAGTACATTATAGTAATTTATAGTATACTCAGTATACTCTAGTATCCTCTAACAGATTATTGTATACTCTAGTATAATACAGTATCTGATCGTATTCTTGTAGTAGTGCTATAGTATCCTATATTTTCATTATTATACTATAGTATAGTATGTTCTAGTAAATGATGGTATATTGTAGTATATTAAAGCCGGAGGTCGAGGCTCCCACGGATGTCGGATCCTTCGCATCTCCTTCCGCAGTAGTGGCCTGGAGAGATGCCCGGATGATGGGGTTTAGGGTTTAGGGCTATGTCAGGATGATGTGAACTCGAACTCGGCTGTTTTGGGGTTTTTGGTTTGGGGTTGAGGATTCGAGGGTTTAGGGTTAGTGGCGTGGACGGTACGAATATTCTGCTCCCGAAACAGTGCGACTTTAATGCCAGAAAGAGGGTCGTGTCAGCTTCGTCGGCAGGCTCACGGTGCAGAAGTAGGTCAGGCCAGGCAATGCTGTGGGGCTCGCTCTCAGAGTATGAACTCCTCGTGATTCGGGGGGTTCTGCTTTAGGGTCGAGGGTGCTGAAAGATGGCATGAAGCTGAACATGATGAATCTCCACGCAGGACAGCCATATAGCCAAGATCCTGCGCCCTCAGCCGTTCGAGAAGGATCATAAGAGCCATCACACCAGGAAAGCATCAACCCTTTCAGTCTTATATACACAGCCGTGAGGTTCGCCTTGTAAACAAACAATCTGTCCTTCAGTGCTGCGGAATAGAAGAGCTTTTATTATTTCAACGGGGTTTTCGGGCAAGCTATAGTATAAACAGACTAAGGAACCCAAAGGCTCTAAGGAACAGTATAGTTAAAGATATGAATATAAGGAACCCAAAAGGAATAATGACTCCGATTTTCTATGTAAGATTCGAATATATAGAGGCCTTATTAATTAGAACAGGGGTTGGGGGCCCATTCTGCTATAATTATAAATTGTAACTAATTACAATAAGGAACCCCCAAAATAGTATAGGTAATTTGGGCCCCTACATTACAGTGCTCCTCCAAGCCCTAAACCCTAAACCCTAAACCGTAAACCCTAAATTACCTTAAACCCTAAACCCTGAATCCTAAACCCTAAACCCTGAACCCTAAATTACCCTAAACCCTGAATCCTAAACCCTAAACCCTAGACCCTAAATTCTTGGTGAGATTCTACAGTGCGCCTCCAAGCTCAGCAGATCTGGACAAGCCGTTTCACTTCTTCCGCTCCCGGCCTCGCTCTGCTTGGCATCCCAGGAGATCTTAGGTCTAAGGGTTTAGGGTTTAGGGTTTAGGGTTTAGGGTTTAGGGTTTAGGGTTTAGGGTTCAGGATTCGGGTTCAGGGCTTTAGGGTTTAGGGTTTGGGTTTGGGATTTAGGGTTAAGGGCTTAGGGGACCCCTATATTAAGCTGATAGAGAGAATAGTTTGGCAGCCGTCGGATCGTTTCCTCAAAATCATGCTAGGCTTGTTAGCATACCTCTCTGAGGGATTTGAATGGCGCTCGGATATTTCCAAACTCAGGATGTGCTCAGAGATTGCAAAGCTCCAAGACAGGACCCGGACTGTGCAAGAACCCTGGTCTCCGAAACCCTGTTGGACCTCGAAGAGATTTAGAGGTTTTACATGCCGGCCTTCTCCAGTCTCTGTAACAGCTCTGCTTCCCGCTGCTGCGCCTCGTCAGGAATCATCGGAGCAAGAGATATCGGGCTGTTTAGGTTTCTTGTTTCAAAACCTCGCGGTTTAAGTGAAGCTCTAAGGTGTTCGGAGGCATCCAATGTCAGGGGGCATCGACATATCGAATTCCTGCTAAAGATCCTGTCGTTGGCCGAGGCCCAAACTATCCCATGTTCCCAAACCCTAAACCCAAACTAGCCCATGCTTTCTGCATCCGGACACAAGTTCCAGGTTCAGAAACGCAGGTTTAGGGCTTCAGAGCGCCATCATTACTTCTTCTGACGATGAGTTGTTGAGATTATTGCAATCGCATAGCCAGGCCTGCACTAACGGCAAGAACGTTACAACGGCTTGTGCATTAGCATTATGAGTCATTATTGTCAGTGCTAGTAGCAAGATTACTAAGCTTATTGTTGGTGGTATTCTCATATGATTCTTACTACTATTAGTTATTCTGATTACAATGTACTAAGCAATGTCCGCATCCTACCCTCTACCTATGTAGCATGGCTCCCGAAGTCGTCACCCTTTCGTAGAAAACCAACTCGACATGAGTAATCCCACTCGGTAGTTTAGAGAGCTTGAAAGTCAGAGTTAGGCTTCGCTTAACTCATTTTATGGTTTAGGGTTTTTTTCAAAGTGCAATGGCCCTCCTTTCACTCCGCAGACACTAACCCCATAGGGGGGGGGGGGGGGTTAAGGGTTAGGGCTCAGGGTTTAGGCCGTATAACATCAGCAGGGTGATCAAGACCATAATCAACAAACTTCTCTTTCTTACACACACACACAGTGGTAGCACGATTTTCATTACCGTTGCTGGCATCACCTTCATCACCGTCATAATTGTGGTTGTCTTCATCTAGACCACCGACATCATCAATGGCAACATCATCACCAGCATCATGGTTGTCACCATCAGCACCATCATCCTTATAGCCACTGTGACCGGCCGAGCCATTAGCATCATCATCTAAGATCACCACACAAATAATCATTGTTGTCATCGGCATCATTATCTTCGCCCTCACCATCACCATCGTCATCATCATCACCACCGCCACCATGACCATCAACGTCATAATCACCAACGTCATCATCACTCTCACGGATATCATCATCATAATCATCGTCGCTGTCATCACCGTCACCACCACCCTCACCAGCACCACCACCACCACCACCACCAGCCGCCGCAGCAGCAGCAGTATCAGCATCAACATCAGTAATCAGCATCAGCATTCGCATGAGCATCATCATCGTCATTCTCATCCCCATCATCATCATCATCATCATGATCACGATTATCATCGCAAATCATCGACATGTCCATCCTCATCAACCTCGCCTTCATGAGCATTGTCATGTTCATGTTTTATCCATAGCGTCTCCTGTGCAACATCACCATCACCAGCGGCATCGTCATCAGCACCACGGCGCAAACGTTTGTGTATAGAAAGCTGCTGCGGCTACCGTGATGCCAGCAACAAACAACTATGGTCGCAAATATGATGATACCAGGCATCGTCCTCTTGTCGACATTGCTGCCACACCAATGAGTTACCACACTTATTTCACACCTTTCGTTTCTTGACCCTCGACCCTGAAGCTCTTCGTACTTGAGACAGTCCCCAGACCTCAGCGAGCTGTTTCTGGAGCTCCAGGATCTTGTCATCTCTCTCCGCCAACTGAGCAGTACTTACGAGTTCAATTCAGGTTGCATACAGCCGCTCACCTCACTTTAAGGTGAGGGTTGAACGATTAAGCTCATCCTGAAAAGCGTATCAACCTGAACGTTTCTCCGGTCTGTTGCAGGGACGTCGGCTGAAGAATCGGTCTAGTGCGAAGCACGCGACCTAGCACGGACTAAGGAAAGTTGATATTTCTTGTGACTGACATGTGACACGTGCGTGCTTTTTCATGCAACGGAAGACGGTCAAGCGAAACGATTGGACAGCCTGCGCTACAAACTCCAAGCCGGGTGCCCGTCTTGACCAACCGTTCCCACCAACAGCCTCGTAGGCCCTCTGCTTGCAGGTTCATGGGTAGTTATAAGTGGAGTTATAAGTCCCCTAATAGGGTTATAATTATAGTTACCCTACTTATAACCCTACTTATAACTACCCATGAACCTCCAAGGAGGGTCGCTTGGAGACGTTTTCGTTCCCGGCCGCCGCACCGTGCTTTCCCAATGCCAGCCATGAGACTAGAGTAGTAACCCTATAAACCCCTAAAACCCTAAACCCGAATAGTAGGAAGAAGCCCCACCAGGGCTGCCACGGTATGGACAAACAACCCACCCATTTGCAAACTTTAGACTTCCAACTGCTCAGAAGACTGTGGGCTTCCCTCCTATCAAAGGCGTGGCTTGCGACTAGTTGTTCCATGATCCTAGAGGCCGATAGATTCACATCGCAACTTCCAACGACTCAAATTTTGAGTGCATCCCACGCATCCCCGCCTCAACTGCCAAACTACCCGAGCTCAAGTTGTCCAGGGGGGATCCTATTTCAACCCGAAGCGCTCCGAATCGGAGGGGAGAGGGAAGCCCCACATCCATGCGTGTTCTGAGCGCTGTTCGCGAGCGCTTCGTTCTGGCCTGGGAGACGCAGAGGCAGATTAATGTCTACAAAAACAAAGGACCTAATGAATATAACACACACCTGGACCCCAAAAGTGTGCAGAATAACAGCCCTTCATAGGCTTTGGGCCATTATTCTACCTACTTTTGGGGTTTAGGTATAAGAGAACAGCAAAAGGATCATAAAGGATCTGTAATACAAGGACACGCAGGTTGAAACGTCGAAGTCTCCAGAACTTACGTCTGCTTGACGAACGAGGTGCTCTGTTGAGCACTGTATCGTTTCTATACCACGTCGCAATCCGCCGTTGTGCAAAGCATGTACATGCTGTGATTAAGCGTTCGAAGTGCATGTTGCAAGCAGCGACTTAGGATTGTAGGCGGTGAGAGTGCGAGGCAATGATTAAGATACTTCCTTCCAGAAACTTTCCAGAACAAAACCTCAGCATCTTAGGTTGGCCTGCTGTTGGGCGATTTCCTTTTCTGCGCCTATCCGACGTGTTGAGAAAGATCCCGCACAGGATGTCAAACTGCATGCATTGTTTTGACAGAATCTAAATGCTAGGGCCGCTAGGGTCAGTCGCGACTGTGCGCGCAGGCTCACAGTTCGGACAATCACTGCCCACCTGCATCAGCCCCCAAACCGTAAAACCCACCAAAACAGTACAACATGCACCCCCCTCCAAACAGAAAAGCCTACACCGAGAAGAGCAGGTTGTTTGGCCTTGGCACCGAACTACCCTTCCAAAGTTGGAGCTAGGGCTAGATTGCAGCGCATTCGGGACCCAGTGGTCCCTATTCGCGGCCGATGTCCTCGTTTGGGTTGGCCGATGTCCTCGTTTGGGTTGTTCTGAGTTCTGAATAGAGGAAACCCACAGAGCCAGAAGGAGCCCAGAGGAAAGAAAACAGTGCTGCTGGATTTGGCGAGGTCGGCTCAGTCTGAGACGACGGCCGGTCCAAGTGAGTTCGATGCCATCCCGACTGTCTTCGTGTCCTTGCTCCAGGGCGGCGATATCTTATGGAAGCCCCGCCTTTCCCAGAACGCCAACTTCGCTTAGGGAGATCGGAAATTGCAAAGCTCTCACTCTCTGTGCGCGTGAGAGAAGACACTCGTGGTCTGGGATCGGGGAGAGGAATCTTACATTGTAAGTACTCGAGAGTTGCGGGGTCACGCTCGCGGGCACTTCCGGCTGCATGTGGTCTATGAGGTCTGGGTCAGATGTGTGCACTACTGCAGGGGCTCGCCGGGATGTGGCACACTGCAGGCAACGCCCAGTCCACACAGGCTCGAGATCCTGGCAGGCAATAGGGACACATGGGGCCATGGGGCAATGCTTTGAACTCTTTCGACGCAGCTGGCATGTCCGCTGTCTTGATCTCCACGTGCATATCGCAGGTGCTCGTTGACGGGATGCTGCTTGAGGCGAGGCTTTGATTGAATTCTCTGGCTCTTGCAACATATCAAGTCTAGCAGCGACATCACATGTGCATGTAACGCATCGGGATTGCTTGGTCGCAGCGGCTTGGCTTCGTGCATATGGAAAATCGCAGCCACATCTCCCAAAGACTTGCCAGGCTGGAACGCTCATGTCTGCGACATGCTGGCCCCTTTGCAGAACTGCCAGCCTGGAGGCTTGGACACCCTTGCTGTCGACATCACATGGTGGTCGCCCATGCCAGCTAGTCCATAGCATGTCCATGGCACCCTGAAAAAGCATGTGGCCGTCTACGGAGCAGCGGAGCCTTGGGGCTCCAGGAGAATACACAGAGGCGACGCATGGGACTGCTCTACAGCACCCTCGTCGGCAGGCATGTCCCATGCCGTGGCGGCATCTGGTCGCTTGGAACCCTCAGCATCACCACCATCTCCGATAACTGCTTCCGTCAGTGCAGGGGCCGTGCCATCTTGGCGTCCCTTGGGATCGCAAGCACGATCACACTCGCCGACAGCTGCCTCCTCCAGTGCCCGAAAGCTTGATGTGCACAAGCCGCATCCTTTGTTATCGCAAGCCATGCACGGGGCGGTACACAGACCACAGCCAGTACCACCACAAGCCACACATCCAGCATCTTGATCTTGATGCTTTTGGTCATGCCGGCGAGGTCTGCAAAACCGCCGTGCGCAAGCAACTGAGCCGAAGACGACTAGAAGTCCTACAATCAACCCTCCAATCCCAAATGCTGCCAGCAGCAATATCTCATCGAGAGACTGGCCAGCGACACAGGGGATGAAGGCTAGCAAAAGGGACAAAGTCTGTGAGCATCGCCCAACCATTGAAGCCGCTGCCTGCGTAGCTCTGCCGGCCCGGCCAAGGCGACTTTTCCATCCACTACGGTTGCCCCAACCCTCACATGTTGAACCTGGTGTAGCGAAGCTACATACATACTGTTTCTTTGAGCAACATGATGGACACGAGGTTTCTATTGCAACAGGACTCGGTACCATGCCACTTTCAACACAGATGTTGTCGGAAGCCGATGCAACTGACAATCCGACGCATGAGCCGTAGCCAGTAGCACTTGCAATTTCATGTCGTTTTTTGGCTGTGTTTGCCTGGATCCGCTGCAAAGTCAAGAGCCGACAGGCACACATCAAGCTGAGACGTTCAGCTTCAGGATTTCGGCTTGGTGACTGAACACCGTCATATCTCTGTGGCTGGGGTGTTACTTAAGCTGCGTGCTGTTCCACCCACGGCGACGGCTTTGGGAGATGCCTCACCCGGCCACCAGCCAACAGCCCGTTCCCCATCTGGTAAAACCGGTACAGAAACTTTGCCCTTGATCGCAGCCGCACGGCTGATGATGCACAATCACGCACCACCACCCGCCCTACATGCAAGCCCAAGTCTTGGAAAACTAAGGGGTTCCCTTTCGGGCTCCTTGCGTTAAGGATCCGAAATCTGATCTGAGGCCCGCACTTCTAACGGTTCCTTCAACTGACCGGTTGCATTGAACCTCGGCATCGGACAGTTGCACCTTTGCAACTCTTTCCTTGATACCGCGGAGAAAGCGACGGAAACAAACATATATGCCTGAGTGGGCTGTGCTAACCAACATGTGCAAGCATGCAAGGACACCCGCGTCTGGGAAGTTGTGTGGGCGAGAGGACGCACACTTCGTGGATCAGATAATGCGATTCAACCTTACTTGTGGTTTGCTGGGGTCTTGGGGAAAATCGCTAAAATCCAGGCCCAGGAGTCTTCATCCGTGCAGAAACGAAAACTTCTCTCAAACCGTTTGGCACAGTATCTCACACTCTGAGCCCCATGCATGGAGCGAGTTACTTTTGTGTCGCCCACATACGGCCGCGCTCCTCAGCAGTTTATTTACTAGCCCAGCACTGCCAATATGGTAGCGACGGGCCGACTGTCCAAGCTTGAGGAAGGCTCCATCAGGCTGGCAGATGCAAACGCAAAGCAAGCAAAGCTATGAGATGCAGAGATTTGCACGGAGTGTGAGGGATGTGCATGTGCAGAAGGCGTCCATAAGCCATGAGCTTCTCAAGCAAACTGCTTCATTGTCCAGAGCCGAGCTTTGCAAGCACAGGTCGATATCTACCTACCTACCTACCTACCTACCTACCTACCTACCTACCTACCTACCTACCTACCTACCTCTCCATTCTTCCTCTGTCTCTCTCGCTTAAAGCGTAAGTCTTGAAGAAGGCGAAACATGTAGATAGAACGGGCGAAGCATATGAAACTAGCGCAGGAGCGACAGGAGGAACAGAACAACGAAATCCAGCAGCAAATCCGCAAATCCACCCTCAAACTCCAAACCCCCTTGAGTTCTGCCTTCCCAAGCAATCCTAGAGCCGAGCTCACACGTGGAATCCGAGGTCCAAGCCATTCTTGGCTAGAGTCAGGGCCTGGCCAGCCGGGCACATGCGAAGCCCTCTGCATGAGACGTGTTTGGATTCCTATCCAAGCGGATCAGAAAGTACGAATGCTTCCTAGATTTTCACTGCGGTCTACAACCCTGGTCTGAGCAGAACAAGGTTAAGAATCTCATGGGTTCTCCGCCTGCATCGGCGTGGCCAACGGCCGCTTCTTCTTCGCTGCATCCTTTCACCAGGTTTCGGGCCCCAAAGACAAGCCGAGATGACCCGTTTGATCCAAACATCACTGCTCCCTCCGGCCATCTGCCTCCCCTTGCGTCTTCGAGGCCGTGGCTGAATCCTCTTCACGGGCCTTCTGCGGTCCAGAGGTTTAGGGTTTAGGGTTTTGGGGTTTAGGGTTTTTTTGCCTCCTAAGGGTTCAGGGTTTAGGGTTTAGGGTATGTTTTGAGAGGTGTTGGGAGGCGGGGAAAAGGTGAAACTGCTCCTTTGCAAAACCTCGTGTAGATCCAAGCAAATCCAGGTGCACCGTAAAGCACAGCTGTATTCAAAAGATCCACTTCACCAACCAGAGGCCTGTCCAAAGACTGTGGGAAAAAACGGCTGGCTCATGCCACGTCACTATGTCATAAACCCCGAGCCGTGAACACCGAAGCCCAGACATGCTGAAGCCCCTCGGCTTGTGGGCTTCGGCACTCACACGGGGGACAGGCCAGGTGATTTTTTTGTAGTTTACGCTCTCACAACTCTGACATGCCAGGCGAGGTGCGTAGTTTAGGGTCTAGGCTTTCGGCGCCCACACTCGGACACTCCAGGCGAGGCATGTGGCTCGAGGTCTTGCTGAACAGGGTCTAGGCTTTGGGGCTTCCTGCTACTTCATGAAAGCTCGGATATGTCGCCGTCACAACCTAGGCTAACTCAAACCCTTTTGGTTCCGGGCTGCTGCAAGGAGCTTTGCAGCCCTGCCTTTGCCACGCGATGGAGTTGCAGGGTGCTGGTGAGGACTCGGCCGAAAGGCTGCCTACTGGTTGATGGTCAGAACATGGTTTCCATTGTTCTTATTGTGATTATCCTCGCTCTTATGAGCGTCCCGATTCTTATGAAGCATCTTGAGACTTCGACTTCTACTTTTGTTATTAATTAGGCGGCAGTCCTTGCTTGGCTTGGCCATCAAGCCACTCCCGGAGTCTCATGGGTAGCTTCAAGGGGTGTGTAAGGCACTGATACTTCCAGCACATGCAAGTCCAGGATACCAACACAAGGGCTATTGGATGCTCTTTCCAATTCTGTGCCATGGGCTGTTGATCTGCGCGGTCTCTGGTTGGGCAAGAAGCGCTTATTCGGGTTTGGGGAGTCGGAGAACCTGATGTGATTCTGAGCTTGTTACCAACGACCTGAAGCGGCCCTTGCTGCTAAAAGCAGGAGAAGAGCCAACAGCTAGATAACAACTTTGTAGCACGGAGCCTCGAGTCTCAAAAGTACTCCCAGCCTTCGAGCAGGAGCCTCGGCCGCTGACCGGCACACCGGGAGCCCGCAGCAGTGCCTGCCATGCGGCTCACTTACGACTTACGGAGGTGCTTTGGAGAAAGCAGGCCTGGACTGCAGGCCCGAAAGAGGGCAGTTTTGAGCTTCCGGGTTCGGACTAACATCCGAAGACATCCGAAGTAGTTCGGCCACTGCGCTGCAGAAGGTCTTGCTGCCGTTGCGATGAACACACGAGAAGAAGCCAAAAACATCCTATATCAATCCTCGAGGTCTATCTTGCTCTAGCCGGAGTCTTTGGATGTCTTTGACAAGGCGGGCATTGTGCTTACGGCCACGATAGTGCACTCGCGGTCGATGTTGACGAGGAAGAGCTTCCCCCGGAAACCAACACAGCCTCAACCCAAACAAACGAGACGACGGCTCGCCGCAGAATTCAGTTCTGAGCACTTGCCTGCACTTCCTGGAAAGTACTGAATGGTATTGAACACTCCCTCGCTGCTATGATCAAGCAAGACCAAGCGCCAGCGCTCCAACCTCTTTTTTCTTTGCCACGCCGCCGCTCAGTGCCATGGGAGATGTCCGAGCATGCTTACACCTTGAAGCCGCGAGACTTCCTGCGTCCGCGGGACTTCTCGAACTTGCGACCTTGCGTGGAGATCTGCTTCTTTTCACGACCAGGGGCTCGACTACTCATGCTGCAAGTATTGCGTGGTCCCGAAAAAGCCCTCGTTTGGGTTCCACTCGCAGTCTCTTGGTTCGGCGTTTGGGATTTGCAACTTCTGTTGATGTTTTAGGGGCAAGCTTCGATGGTGGTCTGTTGGTCCTTGTTCCAGAAAGCTCCTGTTAATACAGCAAGAACGGTACGTAGAATCTTGGAGATTAGCCTCGGACATTGGAAGCCTCACCAAATTCTAGATCCAAACGGGTTAAACACCCCCTCTTGTAGTCCACCGTGGTTTCGGACCGCAAGCCCCGGCACTTGAGACCGCCCTCCTCAAGTTTGAACGCATTCTCTAAGACGCAGGACCTAAATGGGGGTTTCCAAAAATAGGGGACCCTAATATATTACCCCTAAATAATAGGTTCCTTATTATAAGGACCCCAAAATAAGGTACCCCTTTTTTTCTGAAAGTCCCACATCTCGGACCACAGAGCTCTCCCTTGACCGCCTAGCCTAGCATTAGCATAAACACGCCCCGCAACTCCTTTTTGTGGGCTGGACGAGGATCAACTCCGCTAGGCACCAGAAACTGCCCGATGCCCGGAAAAAGCTAGGAGACACCAGGGAACCCTTACAGGAACCTGAAATGTTCGCGCCTTTGGAGCGGACATAGGGGGCCGTCTTCGAGTTGGGCACCCCGGGAGCCTCGCCAAACTCTTGCTACCAGACTTGGCACTTCCACATATGTTGGGATTTACTTACACATGCACATTGACATACGCATACATATATACCTAGGTACATATATATATATATATGTATATATATATATATATGCATATTCATTCATGCATGTATGCATACATGTATGTATGTATGTATGTATGTATGTATGTATGTATGTATGTATGTAT
>CAJNDV010031353.1:57078-74578 GCA_905221635.1 Symbiodinium sp. CCMP2456 | reverse complement strand
CTCATATGGATCCCTTAAAGGAGCCTTATAACTACCCATGAACCTCCAAGTAGGGTCGTAGCCGGGCAGTGCAGGCCAGGCATGCCTGGCCTAGAACACCACCTCCAGCAACTGTATGACAGCGGTAGCTGCCGCAGGCTCCACGGGACAAACTAAAGGCTCCCGAAAAAAGGGAACACTAGTTTGGGGTTTAGGGTCTCGGGTTTAGGGTTTAGGGTTTAGGGTCACATGACAGCCAACCAACCTGGCAGGCTCAAGCCAAGGCAACAGTCAGAAAAACAAGCAACATGGCCTGAAAGCTACTCCAATGTGTCCACAGACAGCCCTTCCCTCCTAGATCTGCCCCTTGTTTGAACCCGGAGATATCTTGTGAACCTTGGGTGCCCCTAGATCTCTAGATTTATCCGAAACCTGAAACGCTCCTTAAAGCCTGCACCCCGACTAAGCACTGCCATGGATCCCAAGCGGGCTCCGCATGGCCAAGGTGTCGAAGGTGATGCACTCCTTAAGTTCGAAGAGTGTTTTTTGGCTTGGGGCTCTTAAGGTTTAAAGGTTTAGGTTGGGAGTTAGCGGCCCCAAACCCTAACCCGCGATCGAACACGGTTTAGGCGTTTAGGTAGTGTAGGGTTTGGAAACCCAGTTTTTTGGGGCCTTGAAAATCGAATCTCACAAGCATTCCTAAACCCTGCATGATCCCGAAATTGCGAACCGGAGACATGAAACGTGAGACGGTAAACGTGTCAAGATAAAGGAACTCAGTTATGACCCCCATACACAAACAGATTCTAGAACAAAGCAAACAGCGAGCCCTGGGACCTTTTCAGCAGGACTCCAATTGCCGTCGAACTTGCCACACCCCATATCACCAGTTGCTCCAGCAGCGAACTGGAACTGACAAAAACCAGTCCCCAGACCGGGACCATATACAGCAGGTGCAGCAACCCGTTAGTATAAAACATGAACGACAGAAGTGTAACATGACAAATGTGTGTATATATACATACATACGCACGTGTGTAGCCATGTACACACACATACATATATATATATATATATTGTTATATATATATATGTATAAATATAGAGTATGGAAACAAATAATGTGCGTTTTAAAGAGGTAGCGATGAACATCCTTCTGAAGCCAAGGCTCCCCACCGGCCTTGAGGATGCGGGCACGTGCAGTCTCCTCTGGGCTCGTCGTGCTTCGGGGTCTTGGTTAGGGGCTTAGGGGCTTAGGGTTTAGGGTTCAGGGTTTAGGGTTTTGGGGCTTAGGGGTTCAGGGTTTAGGGTTCAGGGTTTTGGGGTTTCGACTCTCACACTCGCACGCAGCAGGCAAGGCTCCACACAAGTCCGTCACGCAAGCAGCCACGCATAACACGCGCCACTCGGCTCCACGAGATATGACCGCCCGATTCGACGGCCATAAGTAGGCCAACAGAGCTGCCCATGCGGACTCGACGCAGTAACGTAACACGGTCTAAGCAGAACCTTATACAGTAAGGCCACGGACACAGCTCATCAGCCAGCACTGTTTCAAAACCACTGTAGCTAGCCTAGACCATACCACAGTCTCCGCATGTTTCATCAAGCATGCATCTGAATTCCCACGACTCCTTAACATGCACTGTAATGCTGCTCTTCCACCACGCATCCACGCATTCACAGGACGTCCTATTCCATCCCACTGTCCACACATCTTGAAGTGGCTCAATCTCGCACTGTATTCGGCTGAGCGCACCAAGCTGGTTCCAGGCAAATCCGACATCGAAGCTTCTTCGACCCCGTCCCAGCTCGCATGCATCCGCCGCTTGCGGGTCGCCATTCCATGCAGGTACACACGAACCAATGCAGTAAATTGGCATGCAGGGAGATGCTGTCTGGCCAAGCACATGCAGGTGCAATAAATTCCCAAGTAGCATGCAGATACGGATGCAAATAAATTCAGAATTCGGAAACTTCGTCATGCAGCTGTCACATAGCACACTCGGCTCCGACCAGTCCATCCAGTCAGGCCATTGCTCACGTCCCGCGCCACACGTGGCGCGTGCCCATATGTAGTCATGCAGCCAGATGAGACACCCATAACAATACCCACTATCCTCACGTCAGTGCGACGCATTATTCGCTCGTCGACTCCAGCGGCTCTCTCAGCGTCGTCAGTGCGTCATCAGCCAGATGAACCACGTACGGAGACGCAGACGTTGCATGACCCCATGCAGCACAGCCAGGAGTATCGGGCGTGCTCCCCTGCGGTCTTGAGTGGCTGCGGGATCGACATATCCGCCGCACACCTGCGACACCTGCCTCCAGTAAAACTGTACCATGATGCTTTGCGTCAGAAGCGGGATCCCATCAGCCAGTCGACGTAACTCATCAAGGATCCCGCGAGCCAAGAAGTCGGCTTCATCCATCTGCAGATCATCCAGCAGTTCACGGAGGCCACCGGCCGTCATACCAGTCTGCAGCCCCGAATGAGGTGGCCAGAGTGCGAAGGTCATCGCGCACAGACGGGGGTTAGTGGTTTGCTTAATGAAGGAAGGGGCGGTCAGGGCGAGTTTTCCCAGCAACCCCTACTCACGACGTGAGCCGAGATCTAAGCACCCACAACATCGACCGACGACCGACTTTCATCACCCACCATTGGGACTGCGTATGAGCGATGCTCGCAAGGCGACGGGGCACAAATGCATATCCCTCTGAGCCTCCCGTTGGGCCCCTTCTCCCTTACTGCGGTCACGTACCCTGTATTCACACGTGTGTGCCGACTCACGCTCAACCACACACATTCCCCGATTGTCACTTAGGTCACTCATCTTTTGTCACCTCGTACTGGCAGCGAGTTAGTGGTGCCGAGACGAAGCGCGATTCCTGGGTGCCTTCCTCCAACGCAAGAACAAGCCACATAAAGTGAAAATTATTATTTGTTCATTGGAGGGAGCACCTGAGGTCGCTACATGCAGACTACATCAGACGAAAACGTGGGCATGCATGGTGCTTCGTGGTGCAACGAATTAGGCCTTGAATGTATTCATGAGTGTACAAACTCGATGAATTCGTGTGTATTCAGGATGAATTCAAGTGAGTTTCACACGATGCAATGAATTGGGCTCATGCTGCAAATTCCACATGCATACAACAAGCGCGCCATGAGTTCTGAATGCAGCAGACATGCAGTAGGAGTACACAAGGCGAACATGCAAAGTGCAATAAATGTACAGGCATGCAAAACACGCGTTGCAGCATACAGCTCTCTGACGCGTGAAAATGGCTTGCCTAGCATCCGTATGTAGTCCTGTACAAGCGACGATTGCAAGGAGGCACACCGAGCCTATCTTGGGACCCCGACAGGTGTGGGACATAACCAGGGCCTAGCGGTATTGATAAGAGGGAGCGGGGGGATAGGTCGGGTTGCCTCCTACTATGTCCTCCTCAGGAGCAAACATCTGTCTGCCACTCGGGAAAATCACTCTCGCCATGGACCCCGAGGGCCCAGGCAATCTGGACGCCAGGTTGATGACCGACGGCATCGTGTTTTGCAACGCTGGCATCTGTACCTGAGTCGCAAGGCGCACTTCCCGGGTTTGCTGGCGATCTCGAGGAGGTGTCGGAGTCGGGCGATCCCGCAGTGTGCGGAGAATGTCCAAGACTTCCTCCTGTCCGGTCGCAAGGTTCTGCGCGATCTGGACTGTCTCCTTGACCCCCGAGGAGTCCAATGGCGGCGCCGAGAATCCCGCGCCCATAGAGGCCACTGCCTGTGCAGCAGAGTCCACGGACTGCGTGTTGCGCCGCATCATGGACTGCATGTCTCTCCCCTGCTGATTGAGCTCGCCAAGGAGGCGATTGACATCAGCTTGCAAGGAAGTGAGGTTCTCGCGCAGCATGCTCTCAATGCGATCGCCCTGTTTCTCCATCTTGTGGCACTGGCTCTCAAGCTTCGTGCCCACATCTCCCAGCGAGTCAGCCAAACCCTCCAGCTTGGCAACGCAGGCCTCCACACGTCCAGCGAGCCCTGTCTCCAAGCTCTGGAAACCTTTCTTCATCGCTCCATCCAAAGTGGTGAAGCGGGCAATCGCATTCTTGTCCGCCGCCAAGGCTATCTGGTTGACAGAGTTTTGCAGAGTCTCGAATTCTTTCTTGAGGTCCTCCGTTTGACTCTTGTGTATAGCCTGGAGGAGACCCTCAACGTTCTTCTTGTTGGTGTCCGTGAAGTTGGCGAAGAGGGTCTTGATCTTGTCAAAGGGTTGTAGCAAGGCGAGTTTGCTGTCCAAAGCTTGCGTGACAGTATCCGACAGAGTGTCCACAGCTAGGATCGCTGTGGTCCCGTCACCATCACCTTGAGCGCTCTGTGGGACAGCCTTTGCCACTGCCTCCGTGACCAAGGCAGGCAGGACTTCCGCCAAGACACGTGGCAGGCATTCCTGCAGTGTTTCTCCACCGTCAACGGCAGAGCTTGCAGCTGCGCCGGGTGGCATCGCTCTTTGCACTGCCTCCGCGACCGTGGTTTCCAGCATGGGTGGCATCGCTTTTTGCACTGCCTCCGCGACCGTGGTCTCCAGCATGGGCGGCAGCATCTCTTTGATCGTGTCCATGAGGGCCTCAAGCACACCTTCAAGTTGTAGAGGCGCCGCGGCAGGCCCGTATACAGGCAGAGGACCCGTTTTGGAAGCTGGTTTCCACCGCGGCAGCTTAGGCCACAGTCGTCGAGCAGAGTACCACACGCCAACGAGCACACATGTGCCCAAGATCATCTCTTTCATGGCAACGGGCCCGTACGCCACAAGGCCTCCCAGCCAGACGAGCCATCCCGGCACGACAAGTACCGTCTCACCTGAAGGAGCGACTTCCATGGCTGCGAGCACGACTCAGAAGTGCGCTAGAAGAACAGAGAGCAGAGCCCAGTAGCTACGTGCGGGGGAGCGCGCCTGGAGATAAGGACATGTATTGTACTGTGCTTACAAGCATGACAGTAACGCGACGTCGCAGCAAGTCACTCAGCTGTCCAAGATAAGCCCTAGAACAGTCAAAGGAACACCGCCACCGATCGAACAAAACCCCTCTCGCACTCCCATCACCTCCTGAGGCGCAAGTGCACCCTCTGTTGCATGCCACACTAACGGTCATGTTACTGTACCAGGGCAGGGACTGCAGACCGCCGGCTTGTAGCAGATGCCACAAATTTGCTAAAGTACATGAAAAATCGAATTCACAGACAGCCATGCCAATAAGTGCATTCGGGAATTATATTTCTTGTTTGAATTCATCATCATGCATTCATTATCATGCAGCATGCAACAACGGAATTAAATTGTACATGCACATGCACTGGCACATCAACTTGCGTAGGCATCTCGCACTCGCAGCATGCATACATTCATCAAGCCACTAAATTACAGGTCAATCGTCATCCGAGATGACAGCAATGTCGCTCTCCGGATTTCCCACGTGCCGCGACTTTACTACATGCCCAATACACTTCCTCATCGGAGGACAAGCAAAACTCAGGGACGCGGTCATGATTCAAGGCCCCCACGGGCCAGCACCGAGTCGCCGATATGCCATGTGGACATGCAAAGGCTTGATGCAATGTCAGCTGTACTGAACTGCGAGCTTCCCATGTGGATAATTGGCATCTCTCCTCACGCGCTCGTGTGGGCTGCCGAAATCCCAAACTGCTAAGTGCCTGTACGTCCTCTGCTGACAAGCTCATCCACCCTGCGGGAACCCATCCAATCAACACCACTCTACCAGCGACAGGTTCAGCAGTTGCGTGCCAAAGCTGACTAGCGCTGAATCGGTAGCGATAGCCCCGTAAGACCACTCCGCGTCTCCAGACACCATCCGTACACAGCCTCAGGTCTTCGCCCTCAGGAGACTCGACCCAAGTCCCACCGGGGCAACCGGGAGTGAGATTAGCCAGGAGCGTCGGGAAAGAAGCGTTCTGTTGATCCATATGCGGTCCCACCACTTCATCCTTTTGCGCTTGAAGCGTGAGGAAATCCTCACCCGGGAACTCATCTGCCATGAAGGAGGACAGCACTCTAGACTCTAGTGACCTCAGGGAAATCCTTAGAATGACGTCGAAGGCCACACTTCACCCTGACAAAGGCGCCCAGTGTAACCGGGGAGCCAAGGGCCTCGCAGAGCTGAAGCACCAAGGACAGCACCTCCTGCCTGCCGATCTCTCCTGATTCGAGCAGTCGGGAAGCCTCAGCTTCCACTGCGTCCATGACCCTAAGGCAAGGGATGCACCTCAGCTGTCTGAGCCTCATCACATCGGAATAACTAGGCGCCCTGCCCCCCCCCCCTCCTCCCACCTCCCCCCCTCCTTGCCAAGCAAAACGGGGTTGGGAAGGGATAAGTGTCAATCACATGGAAGCGCCCAACAGTCGCCACAGGCCGAAGTGAACTCTCCGAAAGTCCTCTCCAAAGTAGCTTTCTCTGAACGAGGCTTCCCGGATCAGGTACTTGGTTGGCATCGGCACCCCGACCACTGAATGCAACATGTCAGATTGTTGTGAAGAAAGCTTACCAGGGCGCAGATACAACCTAGGCGCATCAACGTCAGTCAAGAGGGAATTAATCGTGGCAAGGTCGCCAAGGTGCACAAGCGGCAACCTTTCCTGAAAAATATCGCGATGAAAGACAAGGGGAGGGGCCACAACATCCACACCACCTCTGCCAAACAGTTTAAGCAGCCTGCACAGTTTAAGACCCAAGACCAGGAGCGCTAAGGCAGCCGCGACCTCAGTGTCATCTCCAGGCCTAACTTGGACGAGGATGCGTTTTGCCGCATCTGGCCCCGAGAGGGACAGTACAGCCATGCATCCTGAGGGATGAGGCAGCAGCCAAACCAGATTTTGACGCCCTTTGGGAGGCTCCTGTATTTGAAGAATTGCCTCCGTATACGGGGTGTCGAGCACGTCCCTAGCGGGGCGCAGAAAGGCCTGGATCGCCCCTTTGGGAGAGAGCTCTCAGCCTCCCCTGTTGCATCCAACCAGAAGCGGAGCCACGAGGGGCAGAGATCCGCCCAGGCACCGCGGTCCTGCGCCGCCTGTTCCCACAGGGGGTACCCAGCCGCTCCGGGCAGACGCACGAAAACCCTCTGCAGTTTCCGCACTGTGAGCTCGGAGACCCAAGACGGTTTGAGCCCGCGTCTGAAGTTGCACGAGGAGCACCTAAGCATCAACTTCTTCATAGGATGTTCAACTTCATGTCCATGATACTTCCACACTCTCTGTAGCCAAGCTCTCCGCCAATCCGGGCCAGAAGCCAATTTGCAGGTGAGCTTAACCGCACGACGACGACTTACGACATTGTCGACCCAAGGCAGCAGCGCGTCCGTCGCGACACGGCAGATGGACAACAGGTATACGTGTTTTTACTCCTTTCGATGCTGCGAAGTGTGCGCACATCCGGAAAGAGTGTTGGCGCGGCCCACAGCCAGCGTGAAGTTACGTACGTATCAAAAAGGCGAAACTTCAGCATGAGTGTGGAGGAGCGGCCATCAAGTATGCGCTTGAAAGCGTAAAAGGTGTTGCTAGCCTTACGCATCAAGTGCGTCATGACTTGTTGTGTGGAGGTTTTATGGCCAAGTGGCACGCCCAGGAATAACAGGCTCTCCTCACCTTGGAGTGGTAGGGCTCTGCGCGGTAGCCAGATCCCTGGGCACGACCCGTCGGGGTCGTGCAGCACTCTGCACTTGGCAGGGTTAACAGAGAGGCCAATCGAGTCCAGTGTGCCCAACAAAACAGCAAGCTTGGCCTGCAGGCCCACCTCAGTTTGCGCGAACACCACTATGTCGTCGGCGTAAAGCAGATAATGAGGTAGGTCAGCCACGCAACTCTCCCAACCCGGTTCAATGGCATCAAGGTGGGGCATGAGCCCCCCCAGGTACCAATCCACCGTCCTACTGAACACGTCAGCACTAAATGCCGAGCCCTGCATGATACCTCGCTGCATGGGGAGGATGCATTCCTCGCCTCCTATACTGACAGAGACCTGCGTACCGAAACAGAGGTGCATCATTTGCTCCGCCTCCCAGCAGCAATCACAAGTCATCAACCAGCGATAAACTGCGTGATGGGAGATACTATCAAACGCTGCTTTGATGTCCAACTTCGCTACCTTAGCGGGAGCACTCGTAGTCTGGCGGATAAGAGACATCGTGGTTTTCGCAGCTAGAATGCCGTCCACGACCTGAACCTTAGGGCGACAGGCCAGTTGGTTTCCTCGGTAGGCAGGGGCCTTAGCCCGGAGTCGTTCCATGATGACCTTGGAAGGTTTTGGGGTTTAGGGGCTTAGGGGTTTAGGGTTTAGAGGGGGTTTCAGCACTCACACTCGGACAAGCCTAGGCGAGGGTACGAGTTCCGCGGAAGCAGTCAGTTGACTGCCAAACATTAACAGTCTACTTACTTCCCTAGCCGGGGGTTTAGGATTTATTCATTAGGGGTCTAATTGCAAGGGTAGATTCTAAACTGGTTTTAGGCGGGGCACAAGGGTTTGTACAGACCTCAGGCCCAGATTTTTGGTTCTATATTAGGGTCTCCCATTTTCTCAAACTCCCATCTCGAAGCCCCCTATAATTCAACAGTACTATCGATATATGAAGGAACCTCAAGGAAAATACACGAGAATGCTACCCAACTACGACTCATTATATACTAAACCCTAAACCCTCAACCCTAAACCCTAAGCCTTAAACCCTGAACCCTATATACTTGCATTACCATTGCAGGGCCCAAGTCTCCGTGAAGCGGAGAGCGCAAACCTTCAGCTCGGGAACCTTTCGGCACATGATGGCGCGAGGCTGCCCGACTTACCTATCAGGTTTTGGGTGTAGGGCTTAGGGCCTAGGCTTCAGAGCATGCTGCATGGATGCGCAGAAAGAAACCCTGACGCGTCATTGAAGATTGGATGCATCAGTTATATAGGCTTGCTAGGTTGAGAATGTCGGAGCTAGGGCAACTCAAGGTTTGCCATCGTTGCTGTTCGCAATGACTGGCTATTTGGAGCACAATTAGAAGCGGAGGATGGATTGCTGAAGGGAACTCGACTCCGAACAGCATGGGCAAGGGCCCGATTGCCCTAGACAACGCGAACTTGTAGCTTACTCTTCATGCGTTGTGTTCTGAAGTCACCTTGATCCGCCTGGACACGTTTTCAATCTCGAACCGGCGGCCAACGCCAAGATAACAAGACCGCTGAGTCTTAAAAAGGGCTCACAGGGCCCCCATCCCTGCACCCGGGCCTCATACACGCGCTTGTCATCCGTCACGCTGCCTACAACCACAGCGATCTTGCCCTCCTGGCCAGGCAGTTTCGATAAAGCCGGCCCTAAACGGTCGGCAACAGCGTTTGAAGCAGCCCGCACCAGATGCCCTGGCAGATGCCTCTTGCTCCATGGACAACGTGAACCACGGGTGCCGACACGTCATCCTTGAGCCGACATTCGGCTGCTAACGCGCAGTCCTTGCCGCCCATGAACTTGATCAGCTTGGAGAGTGAGAGCGGAGGGCGATTCCTGCCAGACCTGAGCTTCGGCATCCAGGGCTTCGCGCTTTGAAAGCAGTCTCGGCCTCTGGGATCCTGAGAACGAACAGATTGGAGCACACATACATACATATACGCACACACACACACACACACTCTCTCTCTCTCTCTCCCTTTCTTTCATTGGGCATGGGGGACTGTTAAGGTCCCCCGCCAAGTGGCCCCCCATATGTCATGGGGCTTTGAGGGGACGTGAAAAGTCACGGGGTCTCGATTCTCGGGTGTGGCATATGTCACTATGATACACTCTCCCTCTCGCTCTCTCTCTCTCTCTCTCTCTCTCTCAGCAAGGCATGGGACGCACACAGTACTTCCCAGATGTGTCGCTTCCAAGCAATTAGTTTCTGCTCCGTTCTAGCACGAAGATGTGGGAACTTATTTGCCCAATCTTGCAGTAGGGACTGGTGTTCACCAAGAGGCATGTTCAAGCGCTTGCAGATGACCTTCCGAGTCGGGCGGCTAAGCTCGTTAGACCCCGCAGGAAGATTTGAGGCCTGAGTTGGCAGCTTCTGATCTGTGACCAACTTCAACGCTAGAACCGGATAGACCAGCCCGTCTATCAAGCCTCGCCCGGCCGAATTATGCCGCCCGTGCTGCTGCAGACTGGCACTGCAAGTGCGAACATCCAAGTCAGCAGCTAGGTAGTCCGGGGTGTGTCCACTGACCCTTTAAAGAGGAGCATGTTCAGATGATTTTCCATTTTACGAAAGTTTGCTCTATTGACATTGAGGGTCTGTTGAGTTGGCTTACAATTTCTGATGCCATGCATCATCATGGGTCTGAGACCACTCATGCTACCGCTTGTGCAGCTACAAACCATCGCCTACTGTACAGGTGCGAACAACTTACCACGACCTGAATGCGCGGTCCCTTCAATCGCAAGCTTGTTCCCAAAGGATTTCGTCCGAGGCGCCGACTCTAGCTACAGAAACCTCTGCCGACGCACAAAATTACGTGAAGGCGGCGGGACTTGACAGGCGCGATAAAACTCTGCCAACACGAGCGGGCCAAGCACCTTGTTGAACTTCGAGTCTGTGCGACGTGCCAGGAACTTGTAGAGTTTGCAGAGGAGCCTCAGGAGTTCTCAGCACAGACGCTCAGAAATTGAGTTCAGAAGGCCTCGAACGGAACGGCTTCGCTATTGGATGCTGGGTCTGGCTTTCGACCTTCAAGACTCGGTCAGTGACATGTGCCCCGCGAGCTCCTTCAAACCCGGAACACCCTGCTGGAGGTTTAGGGTTTAGGGTTTAGGGTTTAGGGTTGGGCTCCCAGATGCAATATCTCCGACTCCACAAACACATGAAGGAACCTGGGAGAAGCCCTGGCTCTTCTGGCGGTTCTACCTAGAAGCCCCATGGCTAGAACGACGGGTTTCTCAACTGGGTTCCTGCGTCGCATGAGGCTCCGTTTGATCCCAGTCACAGCAGGTACGGGTTCTCCGACTTGACCTCGCGCTTCTTCACCTCCCAAACAGATTGGAGTTTCCGAAAATAAGTGGTATCCTAATTTGGTGTCCTTATGGCAAGGATCCTACTATCTTACTTCCCCAGTAAGCCAGGGAAATACAAGGTTAAACTTTCAGGTTACTACTAATTTATAAGAAACCAAAAAGTTTAAAGGTTGGGTATTGGAGAACTAAGCTATTTAGGTTACTATCTTAGGGTCCCCTATTTTGGGAAACCCCCCCAGATGGCGTTAACATCGGAAACAACAGAAACTTAGGCTTTGAGCTACTCAGAGCATTGGGCTTGGGGTTGTGTGAGTGTATTATGCATAGCATCGCACTACGTTTGGACTGCATGAAGGTAGTGCTAGTTCGTTTTAGCACTCGCAATATAGTTCCAGAAGTGTTACAGACATGTGTATTGCTCGCCGAATTGCAGGACCATCCGATGTGTTCGGGCTCAGGTTTCAGATCATATCCGTCAGGGCCTTATTTGGCTCTGGAGGGCTTCACCCGTGGAGGAATGCAACCAAAGGAAGCGCAGCAGATTTTGTCGGCAATAATGAGTAGATTACTGATCTGCTGGTTCATGAACTTCTACGCTTCTTATTTCTCGATCTAGTATCCAAGTTCATAAAGGCCACTCTTGCACCCGTGAAACATCGACATCCCTCGACGGAGATGCACGAGCGAAGAATCGACGATCGAACATGACCCACTAACAAACGCAAGCAGCAACTTCGATGTGCCTTCTGTCGGCCACCGGCGGTGATGTCAATCCCCATCTTCCAGCGGGTGGCACGATGTGCAGCGGCAGCAGCGGTACTATCCGCGAGCCAAATGGCTGTTGGCTGTCGGCGCCCGAACCGCAACACTGATTTTCGAGCGACAAGCCAGAACATGACCATTCCACAATCTGCAGCCTAGCAAGCATGTGGCGACTGCATTCCCCTGATGCTGTGTCCTTCAGGCAAGGGGTTAACACCTGAGCAGATAGATCGTTTGGCTAACACCTCTAGGCCCTAGGCCTCTAGGCCGCAGCACTGTACTCGTAAAGCGCGAATCTGGAAACCTCCCAATGCATGAGGTCGATGCCCACGATACCTCCGTAACCCACATGCATTAAATCCTTTTCTGGATTTCCAGAACCGTACATACCCTCTCACCCCCCAGCACTTGCTGAGACCCCAGTTACATAGACGTGCCGGATATCGACAGGCAATCCACCGCCTTCGTGGCACCGCTCGTCCGTCGACCGAGGCAACCTAACTTCGCAAGAAGAGGCGCTTCAGAACCAGACTTTTAATTGCAGATTCGCCAGTCGGTGCGTTGACTCCGGCTGCCAAGTCAACAGTCCCAATTTGTGCGACACTAGAAGCACAAGAAGTGCAGAGTGCTTTGTGATTGCCTGAGGTAGCTGCCGGGTCAACCCTGAAGCTTGACATAGAGACCACATTATGTAGAAACGAGGGCATGCAAACAACAGGCCATCTGCTCTGCTCTACATCATCATCACCCGTTTACTTGGATCCTAAACCTCTTGGGCCTTTTATAATTGAATTGTGATTTTGCGTCTTGGGGTATACTGTGGTATTTTTACAGAGGGAGTATATAGTCGTCGCCGGGATTGCACCGATCACATTTAGGTTGGAAGGTGATGCCACCATGTGCCCCAACTGTCGAGCAAACTAAGAAGTCTCGTGGACTCATGGATGGTCTGACCGGTCTGAGTTCGCATGCTCTTGACCTCTCTTCAAGCTGCTGGCTTCACTGCTTCACACCTCCGACCTTGCCACTGTCAGCCCTAAACCCTAAACCCTAAACCCTAAGCCCTAAATCACCCGGATTTGAATCAATTCTCCAGAAAATTACACCATGGCTCCAAGCTGACACACAGAGGCATCGGCCTCATCTAGGATGATGCGTTCCTTCTCACTGCAAGTCTAAGGCAGCATTTCTTGCTTTATACTTAAACCCCATATACCCTAAATAAAGCCTAAACCCTTTTTTTGAGCAAGGACTGCAAAAGCCTAAATCCTAAACCCCTGAACCTTAGAGCTACAAGTTTTCACTTTCGAAGGCCGGGCGTGAACTCTGATTCCGAGAGCTGCACTCTTGCCCAGGAAGGCGAAATGGTGCCAGGGCCTGAGCCAAAGTTCAGATATCATTATTATTGTTATCGTAATTATTATTGGTATTATTATGAGTAGCAAAATTATTATCATCAGTACCATTATCAGGAATACTATCACTGATACCATGTATTCGTTGCTGTCATTGTTGACTTTCATGTTCTTCTTTTCGTTCTTGTTGCCAGTATCATCACTAATATTATGAGCATCTGGTGATGATGGTGATGATGATGATGACGACTTTTTCTCATTTTTCTCTCATTACTACTATGATTTGGTGTAAGGGTTCGCTGGAGAGGCTCAGTTCGGCTCTGCGCCAAAACGTGCGGACCACGGAGCACAAGTTTCGCTGTAGTCCGCAGGCTTAGCAAGATCACGTTTTTGTGTGTTCGGAAAACACCCCTCTGTAGCATTCGGGACTAGGCACTTTTCCCGCGCCAGATGTATAAAGGGCTGTGTTGCGAGGCATCTTCTTCATCTCGGACGAATTCGTCCTTGCCCAGAACTTCAGGAGCGACAAATCACTTGGAATTTGGGGCAGCTGGCTTTGCAGGGACACCTATGATACATTATCGTCTCGGGCAGGAAACTGGAAATGCCAAGCTGCTTTGAAGAACTGGTTCAAAGCTCACGTATGCGTAAGGACGTATGCAGACCCCCTCCCTGGTCCATAGCACCCTTTCTCGGGGAGCCTGGTGGTGCCTGGCGCTGGGATCTCTAAGATAGTCCTTAATTACTGCAGGAGAGGGGTTTAGTTATTAGTGAGGGACGTACATCAGATCATACTCTGGATATCCGTGCGTGCCACTTCCCCGTAGCAGCCGAAGACAAGAGCAGCATTGCCTGCAAATCCCATAAATTTTTCGTGCTGAAGGGTTCCTATTCGGGTTATTTTAAGGTTACTAATTGACTTGTCAGATTAGGCTTCCTGCCGTCGTGGGCCCCGGCTTCTCCGTCTTCTCCTTGGATCTGGAATCTAGCCCCCTACGAATCTGCCGTTCGATTTCTAGTCTTGTCTAGAGTAGAACCGACCGCTCAATCCTGGCACCGAATCATGACTTTGGCACGGTACTTGCTCCTCAGCATCCTACGAAGATATCCTGAGGTCAGAAATGGCAAAAAAATCCCACTCATGATAACAAGAAAAACCGTGAGAATGCTCATGCAAGCACTAGCACAAATACCAATGCCAATACCAATACTACTAATCCTAATCCGAACCCTAACACTAATACTAGCACTACATGCGAGAGGGAAAGTACTAACACTAAACGAACTATAGTACCAAAATATAAAGATAATACGAATACTACTGCTAATACCAATGCAAATACCAATGCCAAAACTACAACTACTAATACTGTCGCTGATACTAAACTTACTCTAATATGCTAATACTACCAGTACGAACTCGAATACGACTACACATGCAAAAGTTGATGCTAATACAAACACGACTACCAATACCAGAACTAATTCTACATGCGAATGCTAAAACTAAAACAGATAACACTCATAGTAGGAAGACTAACCGTACTTATAAGAGAGGAAATGGAAAAATTACAACTTCACAATAATCTACGCAAACCTTGGCTTTGCCCAGTCCTGAAGCGTCCTTATCCACAGCCCCGAAAGAAGCGCTGCAGCCCCCACACATGCCTCACCCGACCCCGCTCTGCGGCAGCATGCCCGTAAGTCCCCGGCTGGGAATGCTGGTGCTGCCTGTGGGACGTCGGAGGAGCTGGCAGCCTGACTTACTGCGGAGTTGTCTACACGAAACAGGTCGATGCCTCGGGACACCTGCACTGCCCCGTCGAAACAGTCTGAATAGCACTCAGCCTCGGACAAACCAATGCTGTGCTTTTCCGACATCTTCAAACTCTTAGAAGTCTTATATAAGTCTTATATTATATATAATAAACTCCGTGCAACCAAAACGGAAGCCCAACCTCGCTCACGGCTAGGCTTCTTCGGGTTAAGGGATCTGGGTGTCCCACTGCCGGTGGAACGAGTGGCGGCGCAGGAGCTGGCTGGCTTACAATGGCGACCTCGGGAGAATCTCGAGTCATACAATGAACGATAAGACTAATGATGATTGTAGTTGCGAAAACGCCCGTGATAACTAACATGTATAATACAGCCCAAAGAGATCATGTATTGAAATCTTCTGCTATGTCGGAAAGGGGTGTTGGTGAACCCGGGCAGTGGGACTGGTTGGGAGTCCGAGCAGGTAGCGGTCCCACTGGCTAGGTTAACCCACCAGCTCTTCTCGCTATCAGCTCCGTCTTAGCGGTTGAGGGCTCACAAGCATTTTGTTCAGCCGCCCTCAAGGTCTTCATGCCAGGAACTGCAGACCAGCAGAGCTCCTCGTGTAGCCCTGTCGGAAAGCACCAGCATCCCTGAACCACATGTACTCTGGAACCGAACCGGAACCCTCATCACTATTTCCGCTCTGCTTCCTCAGCCTGATCCGACACTGTTCCACCAAAGCCGGAACCCTCAGCATGGGGTCCTTTAAGGGGTAGTATAGGGTTAAATAGTGGGGTCCCCTTTATGGGCAGCCAGGGGGGGATTCACCAAACCTGAATTGTTTCTCGCACTGCCCTCCCTCTGTTTGGTACTCTGTCCTGCAACTCAAGACGTCTAGCCTCTGCTTCAGTATATGTATTATAAGCAAATACTGATTTCAGTCTATTCTACTATGTTATAGTACAAGCTCGCATTCTATAGAAAATTACAGCAAAGGAAAGTCCGTCGGGGCTTTGGTCTGCCAGGTGCTCGATGTTCTGCCACTGCGAGGATGCCAGGTTCCGGGCTGTTGGCTCTGAAAGTGCCAGAGCTTCCGAGCTCGGGACCTCAAAACCCAAGGCAGGTCCACGGATCCAGAAGTTGAAGGGTTTAAGGCGTTCGTACCATTCTAGTGCTCTGATGCTGGGGAAAACAACTCACGTACATCCGGTAAAGCCACTTGGGCTTCGTGAGTTTGCGGACTGGCTGCCACGTCTTGAGCTCAACGATCCAGCACCAGGGGCTGAGGTTTTGCTGGGCTGTCGTGCCGGCTCTGAACTTGACGGCTCTGGAACAGTCTGCCTGCTCTCGTCCTCGAGCGTCGGGCGTGTCAGGACTGCACGAAGTTTGCCGGCAAGCTAGGACAGGCTTCGGATTCTGTTCCTGGCTGCGGACACCTGGAAAATGGAAAACTAGTTCGTCGTCTGTCGAGCGGCAGTTGCATCATGAGTCCGAGCCGATGGTGGAACATATGTTTGGCAGACTTGATCAAAATGTAAAAGTCCGAAGTCCTGTTCCCTTGCAGTTACCAAGCGTCCACCTTCAATCCTAGGCCCCAACTCAAACAACTCAAACGTGCACGCAAGTTGCACATTCGATTAGCAAACTCAACTCTGCGACTCTACACACTGGGCTGGACAATCCAGATTTTGCAGGCTGTGCAAACGTACGTGTGGCCGAAAGCTTCGTTTACACCAAGGGCCTGTGGTGCAGGAGCTGCAGCTGGTGGCGTTGCAGCATTCGGCGAGCTTCCGACCTTGCATGTTCGAGAAGCAAAATATGTCGTGTAGGCGCGTGCAGTGAAAGGTTGCCTGCGTGTCAGCTGTTCGATAGTATTGCTACCGCACAAAACATGAAATTAAGCCTCACGAGGAGTGGCCTGCCACGCACGAGCCGTTATGCTGGCGTGCCTCCGGTCTCGCTATTGGCACAGGGGCGGCTGGGGAGTTTCCGACCTGAAACGGTTGAAGAAAGCCCGCAAACAGGTTCACGAAGTCCAAATACAGACTAAAGCTACAGTCGCTGATTCTTTTAGATTCTCTTAGTGCACTGAGACAGCTAAAATCATGCTGCACCCACACAGTTGACGGGATAATGCGGCAATAGGCCAGGATCGCATGCTAGCGATGCTAGATGATGCTAGTGCACCTTAACCTACCAAAACCTACTTGTTTGTAGGTTCTTATTATAAACCCTAATATGGAATTTGTAGGGACCCTACANNGTAGGTTTTGGTAGGTTAAGGTAGCCAGCCATTCACGGCAGGACCATGCCCCTGGTTCTCACGGCCTCGTGGTCTATGAAGCCCATGGCATAGCCATCACGTGGGCTTGATGCTTGGCTTGTCTCGCCTTGTGGCCTGCCTTGCCATTTAGGATGCTTCGCTGGAAGGCCTACCAAACGTTAAGTACTGGTACAGTAGCTGAAATCCGTCCCGAGACGGGCAAGCCTGCTTAGAACCAGCCTTATCGATGTCACGCGAGTGCTGAGCTTCGGGCCGCGGGCCAAGTTGCTGAAGCTGAGCTATTTTGCGGGGCCTCGGCCTCAGCTGAAAGCAGTGTTGATTATTGGTTGAGGTTTAGGGTTT
>CAJNDV010031353.1:31758-45607 GCA_905221635.1 Symbiodinium sp. CCMP2456 | reverse complement strand
TTCTTACTAAGGCCTTAGCAAGGCTTTGCAATGCCCACGAACAAACCAAACTACAAAGGCCTGCTAGGCTCTACTAAGGCCTGCCAGCCGTTGCTAATGCTTGGCAAGCCTTGCTTTCCGACCATCAGCTTCTGCTAGCAAACTCCATTTGCCATACCCCCTTAGGGGGGTCCCTCTAAATCATAATTCAGTCAAGGGCTATCAAAGCAAAATGCCCCCAAGCCCCAGAAACCTGCGCCTAGAACCTTGAATGACCATACATGACCTGCAGAATGCTGATCCTTATGAAGAAGACTCCCCACGTCAGTACCATCTGCTGCCTGGCTTACCCCGAGTCCTGGTCCTGATCTTACATTCCATCGGTGAGGAAGCTGGGGCACCATGCCGCCCCACGCCGACTCCTGGTTCTGGGAGGCTCAGGTTATACTTGGAGGTTCATGGGTAGTTATAAGTGGGGTTATAAGTCCCCTAATATGGGTTATAATTATAGTTACCCTACTTATAACCCTACTTATCACTACCCATGAACCTCCAAGCAAGAAAGCCAGAGTTCCCCTCTGCTTGGCTCTTTGTCTCCTTCAGTCTGCCCATAAGCACGCGCACCCCTCGGATTGTGATTGAAACTGGTCGAATGGTAAAGGGCCTGCACGGAACTGCACGGACTGCCTGCACATGAGCGTTAGCTCACACCTAGGCTGGATTTTTCGCGTCATGTAGCTCGGAAAGCATGCCCAGTTTGGAGCATGGCGAATCAGGCAGGTATGCACTGGAGGGAACGTACCCGACACCACGACCCACCAGACACGAAGGCGCCCCTGTGAATCCGAGTCACTGCGGTCAATCCAAAACACATGCGCAGGTCCCAGGGTGAGGCAAGCATGCTCTCAAGTGGGAAAGGATGTGCACAGAGGCAGCTCGGAGAACCGTGCTAGTTTCCTTCTCGGCGAGCGGGAAAACTGCAGCACTCACTAGCTCTCTTTCCAACTCTCTCTCTCTCTCTCTCTGGCTCTCTCCAACCTGGCCTAGGATTGCAGGGGGACTCTTTTGATTTGACTCATTCGAACGGTTCAGTGCAGTCAGTCTACTTCATCTACGAGTTCACGCTCTGTGAACGTCCGAAAATGTGTCCAGAATGCACCCTCCCCCTGCGACCAGTTTCCACAGAGTTGCAGAAATGCGCGCCTGCCCCCGCAACAGGTTGCAGGCCGGCAAAAGAGAGCAGCGCAATGAGTTGGAATCACGTTGGGCGGAACGGAAACTCCAACAAACCTCGTGACGCTACTCTCGCGCCTCGCACTTCGGCACGTGTCGACAGATTTCCCGCGACATATGCTGCACCAGCCTCACGTGTGGCTGGCATCAGACCCGCATGAGGCGAAGTGGTTGAAGCCGCAGGGTTGCCAAGGACATGATCATAAATTCACTGACTTAGTAGGAGGTTGCAACTCCACTACCTACAAAGCCCTGCCCTCCCACAGGGCAAGCATCATTCGAGGTCTTAGACACATGGTCTGACGGCTTTTCAATGCTGCCGTGCGGCTCTAGGGCTGTGGGCACCATCAGCCGAAAGTCCTGTGACCGGGAGGATAAAGTTCTACATACATGGGAGTTTCCGAAAATAAGGGGGCACCTTATTTCGGGGCCCTTATAAGAAGGATCCTACTATCTAGGGTACTATATTAGGCTCCCCTATTTTTGGAAACCCCCACATGACCCAGAACCTACACGTAAGGAGTTCCACCGAAGCTCCACCCACTGAAATGCACCTGGCACGTTAGGAGGTGCTGGCCTTTCCGGTGCAAGAGGTAGACATCGCACTTTGCTATCTATGAAGGATGCTGGGGCTGGATTTGCCGAGGCCCTAGGTACACGGGAACGAGCAGGCGTAATTCCAGCAGGGTGCTCTGCAATACTTTGCTGTCCAGCGTGGGGAGGTTGGTCAAAGAGTGACGACAGCAAGGCATCACAAGCAGAGGTGGAAGAGCCTCGAGCATCCGACATGAACCCCGAACCCATGAAGCCCCTCAATCAATGATCAGGAAATCACTAGCTTCACAAGGGAGTTGGTCCAGCTGGCGTGCGATGAAAATCTCGTCCTTCTTGATCTGATTCAACCTCCACGGTTGCTGGCGGGCTGTGATCACTGTTGGTCTGACCATGCCTCGAAAAGGCTTTGGAATTTAGGGCTCTTGCTCAGCTGGGCAGCGGTTGTGTGTTCGTCGGACTTTTTGTTTGCAGACCTTCAGACGACAGCCAAGCCGCGTCACATCGCCAGAGCCACTAGCTCTATGTACGTTACCCACCACCCTTAGCATGCTCATGACTATTGTCGGGTGTGAGTACCTATGCCCGGTTCGTGAGGCTTGGCCTCAATGCGGGGCTTCGCTCCCATGGAAGTCGCACAACATCGCCGAGCTTAGGTCTCCGTCACAGGAATGAGTTTCAGCTGCTTCAGTTTTGGGAGTTTCCGAAAATAAGGGGTACCTTATTTTGGGGTCCTTATAATAAGGATCCTAGTATTTAGGGTACTATATTAGGGTCCCCTATTTTCGGAAACCCCCATATGGATTGGGGACCCTCTTGGCCCTTTTCCCTGTCCTCTGTCTGGATAGCTTGGTCTCGCCCTCTTTCAGCGGGACCTGTCCGATGCCCCGGCTCCAAATGCTGGCTTACCCTATGACCGTTTCAACCGAGCTCCGTGTCGAACAACTGGCTGGCTGAGGCTACATGCCTATCGTGCACACCCAGTGGCGCAGTTTGAGGACAACAGAGACCTTTCCTATCCTGACCTGCAAAACCTGAAGTCACCAACCTGCGTACATCCTTGATCTCTACGATCTCCCTGAGTCGCGATCTTGATGTCCGAAGGAACCGTGCATGCACACACAAGGTGCGCCAAGTCTGGCTGTTCCTTTTCGGGCTGCGGTTGAAAATACAGCGATTCAATTTAACGTTTTCCAAATCCAGATGCAGGCTACCTACATTAGGCGGGAAATAGCTCAACACGGTTGTTGCTTTCCCGACACTCTCACTTGAATATCAAAACCTGTCCCCCGCCCCCCGGCCAGAGGCGACAACAGGTCAATCAGCGCAAGATCCTGAGGGCGACTCGAAAGCCGGATCTACTGCTGTTGACAGCGATGTTCGACGTTGTCGGGCGACACGAAACTCCTGTTCCTTTCGCTTCTCTGCTTTATTCCCCATCGAAGGTGACTGAGGCGGGGGCAATTTCTGATTCAGCTTCGGACCTTGCGTAGACTCAAAGCTGCAGGTGTTCCGGCCAGGTGTTGCTGGACGCCCAGTCGCAACCCCGCAGGGAAACTAGCAACTCTGCCGTCTTACGCTTTGGCCGGGGGCTGGTGGCCTCCTTAAAGCCACTTGGAGGTTCATGGGTAGTTATAAGTGGGGTTATAAGTCCCCTAGTAGGGTTATAGCTATAGCTACCCTACTTATAACCCTACTTATAACTACCCACGAATTCAGACGCGCAGCTTGGTGCATTGAAGCTTTTAAGTCTTTCGGTTCGCTGAGGCCTTCCCAGAGACTCCAAAACCCCTTAATTAAGGAATATACCTTAACTTATAATAGGATCCCTAATATGATTTAAGGTATATTCCTTAATTAAGGGGTATTGGAGTCTCTGGGTTGCTGTTCGTCGGCTCAGTGCTTGAGAGTTCCAGTGCCCAAGACAAGACGAGTCTTCTCGGGGCTGAAAGCTTGTCTACTGGGGGCCATTGCAGGAGCATAAGCCCTCCACATCTTCAGCGCGATGTACACCGAGGCCATCCACAAGGATTCGCAGCCCATAGTCTGAGCAAGTGCGCAGTCTTTGAGTTTCCACGAATCCGTACGGTTGCACCCAAGGGATCCCATTGCGGTTTCAGAGGCTTGAAGTTGCTGAAATAGGGCGTGATAGGGAGGACAGACGGGGAGAGAGACAGAGAGAAAGACATAGAGCCATGTGCACGTATGTATATATTCAATGTATGTATGTGTATATATTTATATACATACATACATGTGTGTGTACATACGTATATGTATGTTGTTATAAAGTGTGTTTGCTTACTCACCCACTTACATACATTTATATATATATATATGTACACATAAATAAACACATATGTACATACATATGCATACCTGCATACAGAGAAGTATCATACATACAATCATGTGGGGTTCCAGGTTTTGGCACCAACAGCAGTAGTTGTAGTAGTAGTAGTAGCAGTAGTAGTAGTAGCAGTAGTAGTAGTAGAAGTACTAGTAGTAGTAGTAGTAGTAGTAGTAGTAGCAGTAGTAGTAGTAGTAGTAGTCGTAGCATTAGCTTCAGCTTCAGCAGCAGCAGCAGTTGCAGTAGCAGTAGCAGTAGCAATTCTCGCAGAAGTCGTAGTCGTCGTCGTAGTAGCAAGTAGCAGTAGAAGTAGTAGAAGTAGTAGTAGTAGTAGTAGTAGTAGTAGTTGTTGTTGTTGTAGTAGTAGTAGGAGGAGTAGTAGTAGTAGCAGTAGTAGTAGTAGTAGTAGTAGTAGTAGTAGTAGCAGAAGCAGGAGCAGTAGTAGTAATAGTAGTGGCAGCAGCAGTAGCAGTAGCAGTAGCAGTAGCAGTAGCAGCAGCAGCAGCAGCAGCAGCAGCAGCAGCAGCAGCCGTGGCAGTAGTAGCAGAAGTCGTCGCAGTTGTAGCAGCTGCAGCAGTTGGAGGCGGACAGCCACACACGTCACGATAAAACGCGCAATCCTTCCAAAACCAATCGGTGTTTTGTTCAATTCTGGATGGCTTTACATAGATACCTTCACTTACATGTCGATATCACGATTGCCCTTGTGCGTTCTTGCCGTGCGCTCTTGCGCGCACGGCAGTTTTCAGTGTTTTTGAATAGGGGTGTTTGAATCATCTATAGCATTAAGTCAAGAGCAGGCGGTTTAGATCAACCCTCATATCATACATACACCTACATACATACATACATACATACATACATACATACATACATGTTTAGCTCTCGCGTTCAGGCGAGGTTGTGGTGGTACTCCAAGTTTACCAACTCATCACGAGCCGATCTCATGCTCCCTTGAGCCTGAGCACTTCTTATTTTACATACATACATAAATGCATACGTGCATGTATGTACAGAAGAGCATATTTTTGCATATGGGCTGGGCTTCATGCATGCTGACCGAATGCAACGAAGCATCAGCTCGGCTCGCAGAATGGCTCTCAGATACACTCAGGAACACCAGAACCTGGAACATCCCCAACCATCTCAGGGTTGGATGGGTTGCAAGATGATACCGTTTTGTATCACCATCGCAAACCGAGTGGGACAGCTAAACCCTAAACAATAAACCCTAAACCCTAAGCCCTCATCATAAACAGTCAACTGTATTCGGAGCCGGACCCACGCCGCAGCTTGCTTCGACCTCCCCTGGCAGTTGCATTGACACAGGCCAATCTTGCTAGGTGCGATGCCTCTGAACAATCAGATCAAGAGTCAAGAGTGCGCGTACTTGGAGGTTCATGGGTAGTTATAAGTGGGGTTATAAGTCCCCTAATATGGGTTATAATTGTAGTTACCCTACTTATAACCCTACTTATAACTACCCATGAACCTCCAAGTAGGATAGCTTATGAGGGTCTTGGAATGGAAAGCCTCTGACCAAGAATCCAAGACAACCATTGCTATGGGTATTGAACCCTACATGGGGGTTTCCGAAAATAGGGGACCCTAATATAGTACCTTAAATAATAGGATCCTTATTATAAGGACCCCAAAATAAGGTACCCTAATTTTTGGAGACTCCCACATGGTTATAGCTGGCCGGAGCTCTGCAAAATCCATGGTGTGCCCCTCCCCAGCTCTCTAGTGGACAAGGTTTAGGGTTTAGGGTTTAGGGTTTAGGGTTTAGGGTTTAGGGTTTAGGGTTTAGGGTCGGTTGAAGGTTCTGGGTAGCCACGAATCCCGACATGGGGGTCTCCGAAAATAGGGGACCCTAATATAGTACCCTAAATAATAGGATCCCCATTATAAGGACCCCAAAGTAAGGTACCCCCCTATCTTCGGAAAGTCCCACATGATCTTCTTAAACCAGCACTTCCCAACACCCCGTCGGGTGCCTGCATTTGGGGCATCTCCTCACCTGCAACCCAAGGCAAGAGGCAAGTTTAGGGTTTTAGGGTTTAGGGTTTAGGGTTTAGGGTGTAGGTTTAGGGTTTAGGGTTTAGGGATTAGGGTTTAGATTAGTATGCTGCCTCTGGCTTATGAAGGGTCACGCAGCTTGGAGGTCTGAAAACTTCTGCGGAGGAGAACGCCTAAGAGGGTCCCTGACTCACAGATACGTTGGAAGATCTGGCGTCGGAAACCCTTACAGTGGAACCCCGGAACATCTGCCAAGAGGCTCTCCCCTAAAACAAAGCTGGTTGCTGCTTGGCTCTGCTGAGCCCCTCGCAGGCGTGCATATTCACGGCCAGGCGATCCATGTAGGATACAGCCTCAGGTCGATGTTTCACATCAAACAACTTCAGGTAATTACTGTCGAGGTTCCCGAGCTGTGAAGCCCAGCCCTGCAAGAACTTGCTCGTTTAGGCTCCATAGGGCTGTGTACGGCTGTTACGACATAGTGGGTGTTGCGCATGCATGGCACCTGAAGTATGTCAATCTACAACGCTTCTGGAAGTAGATATGCTTTATACAAAACGTAGTATCGGCACGGCGAGGACCACCTCAATTAAGGAACAGGGCGTCCAGAGTTGCTCCGCGCACTAAGATACAAGCGCCCCTTGGGGCCAACCCCTGCAACCCTACAATCCTATCCACAGCTCTCAAGCTCTCGACGGCAGGTTTCAATCTAAGTTCCAAACCCTGTTGAACTTTTGAGTCCGAACCCTGGCCCTAAACCCAGACACTTCTTGAAGCTGCTTCTTCTCCAGGACAGAGCTCAGGCTGAGAGACACCAGCCAAGGTCTCTTGGTCCTCTTGCAACTCCAAATGCTTCTGCAAGGCGCCAAGGCCCGAAAGTTGGTTTCGACTCGCACACTCGCTCGAAGCCGACACGCATTCCAGCATCCCTTCAGAAGCGAGACCAAGCAACATGGAAAGTTGGTTTAGTGCCTGCCTTGTCTATCTTGGGCTTTTTAGCTTGCCCTTTCGCAGCGGCTCTCCGCTGCGTAGGTGGCATAGGAAGGGTGATGAGTTGGTCAGTATCGGGCCTGATGTCTAGAGCAGCTCACTCTGATCCAACCGACCGAACCGCTCCAACTGTGAAGCAGACGAGCTTGTGGCCCCTGCAGCTTACCTCCTCCCCCTTTGTAAACCCCAGGCCCGCAGACCAAGACCTCGATTCCAAACGCACGAGACTGGAAATCAACACGTTTTCAGCCCTGAGCATACACCCTAAGTAATAAGTTGATGATACTTTCTTAGTTGTCTCTTCTGCGAGCTGTCAGAACCTTGACAAATCTGAGCCCCAGGCATCTGCAAGCCACTCGTCACGGTAGCCCAAACTGGAAAACCTGAGTGCTGAGCCCGGCTATGAGGTCGACCAAGTTTCATCGCCGACGAGCAACGTGGGCCCTAGTGCCTGCAAGCTCTAATAAGTCGTGCCGCTTACTGATTGCTTATTGTCGTGGCTCCCGGCGATCGAATTACACTCGATGGCACCTGCATCTTGCAACTCACCCTCACCCTGCTCCGACAGAGTGGACTACAAACGTACTACATGTTACGACATATGCATACAGGCCTCCCGAAGTGCAAAGGCAATGATGACAACAAATTCGGTGCATGACTTCAATGCTAGTGCGCATGCTCATCACCATGACCCCAAAGCAACAAAGCCACAAGACTAAACCTAAATCCTATTTTAACTGGAGCGCTCTGAGCCCCATGCCGGCTTGTAAACCTGGCAGTGGCTACATGGCGGCATAAATTCAAGCTTGTCGAAAAGCAAAGTCCCCTCAGCTTTCCAGATGAAGCCACTTTGTGTATGACACACTCAGCTCGATCCGTCCCTGGCGTGGCTGTTTCGCCCAGGACGTCAGACACAAAATGTCTCAAGCTAGCGATCTTCATCTCCAATGAAGCCACGGGCCCTGGCACAGGACTGTTTTGGCACTCGCGCTCGACGAGGTCAGGCGAAGTTTCGGGGAGACACGTGCTCATCATGAGCCCGCCTGGAAGCCAGTGACGCAGCAGATCCTCCCCTCTCCTTATTCAAGGTCCCATGGCCCATGTCTCAAGTCAGACCCAAGCGGCTTCTCAAATGCCATCACTCCACAGCCCCTGCAGCTCGCGTCCGAGCTGCCGAGCACATGGCACCCTCATTCTCTCCTGCTTGCACTCCGGAGCCATTGCACGGCAGGAGCAATGTCCAGAAGGCCGGCAGAAACCCAGAGACTCCAATATCCCTTAATTAAGGAATATACCTTAAATCTTATTAGGGTTCCTACAATAATTTCAGGTATATTCCTTGATTAAGCGATATTGGAAGCTCTGGGAAGGCAGTGACTGTCCAAAACTTCCGTCCAGCCTCAAGCTGCCGGACACATCGGAGAAGTCACCTCCAGTGGTCCAGAAGGACCCCCACAGAGGACACTGGCTACACCATCATCTTCTTGACCCCCTTCTTGGCCCCCGAAGCCGGAGCGTCCGTAGAAAGGCAGCGATTCTCTCGTAGTTCATCCAGTGGCAAGTTGCCCGATACACCGGAAAAGCCGCCTCCAACCGTGGGACGGGATCAACTTCACTGTCAATCTCGCGTAACCGCAGCAGCGGCGGCAGCAGCAGTCATTTATCCAATAAAACTTACAGAGTCGAATTCCTTCCAGCGGACCTCCACACCGAGTGTCGGCCCAATCGGGGTCGCATCATGGTCCAAAGCCGGATGCGACATAGCATTCCAACCGACTACCAGTATCTGAGCAGTTACGAAGCAGTCCGGTTCGTCGGGCGGTTCAAACCCTAAACCCTAACCCTAAACCCTACATAATCGTTATCGGTCTTGGAGGTGAGGCGAGCCCTCGGAGGCCTGCGCTGCAAGTAAGACAGCTTCCACGCCGAGACGAGGAATTCCACGGCATATATGGGTAGTTCTCCAAATTAGGGTCCCTTTTAGGGTCCTTAATATATGGGTGCCGTACTATATTGGAGACCTAAAAAGGGACCCTAATTTAGAGAACTGCCCATATAGGTGCAGCATGGCAGCAGCGACCCTCTGGTACGAGTGCGCGTTTGGGCGCCATGGAACGGAGGTCGTTTCTGTCTCAGGTGTGTTGTGATCCAGGGGGCATTATAGATAATTATAGTTGAAACGTCGTTGAAGCTGTGCAGTGATGGAGGTGCCTCGTCGGACACTCATAGATAATTAGTGACCAATGAGTATGTACTTGCAAGAAACCACTTGGAAATGATGGTTAGCTGCAATTGCAAAACAGAGGCCAAACACGAAGTGTGTTGACGCGTCCGCCACGAAGCAAGTTTCTTTCTGTGCGGAAACATGCGGAAACAGAACTGCGTGTCTCGCAATCTGACCCTTCAGCTTGGCTACAAATTTGCGCCCCGGTTTCTGATGTTTTCAGAAGCCCGGGACAGAAACATGTGCTTTAGAGAGCTGCCTACGGCGCCCCGGTGTTCAGCGTCAGTACGCGGCCTCTTCGGCCCATGAGGCTGCTGCCTCTCAGATTCAAGACCGGCATAGCGGGAGCGGGCGTCACCGGGCTAATGGGCTCCGTGCCGGGGTCGTCGGTTGTACCCACACTCTCCGTCTGCAGAGATGTGATTCTTGGCCGGCGAAAAATCTCCATGGAGCTACGTGTGCCCGAATCACTAGAAAGGTCCAAGCTGTCGTTCCTTACTGCCACGGCCTGAAACGCATCCAGAGGAACCTCGTCCGGGAGGTCTCCCAGCAAGCTGTACAGATTGTCCCAGGAGAAGTGGTCTGAGCGAATCGAGTCGAGATAGTCCTGATACCGGTTTCTCGAGCGTGTTCGAGACCGAGGGGACGGCACATCGTACTGCACCTCCGCTCCCACAACATGAACCTCCCACCACTGAAGCCGCGCGTGGCGAAGTTGAGACTCTTCTTCAGTTTCAGCAGACAAGTCAGTCGAGGGCGTCGCATGTTCAGGCACAGATGCCTCTGCATCGGTGGCAGAGGTTGGAGCTATCATGTCCGCCTCGGTTATCATGAAGCTGAACTGGTCCTGAAACGTCTTGGGTGTGACGGAATCCGGCGAAGCGAATGACTGCTTCTGCCAGAAATGGGCCATGAGTCCACTGCAATAAGGAATTGAGCCCACATCCCAAACCGATGTGCTGGGAAGCACCTTCATGCAAGTTTGCACCATGATGCCATGAGACACCACGATCAAGTTCTTATTCCCGCGGCGGCTTCTGCTCAAATATCGCAGAAATCGTCGTGCATAGCGCTGCCGTGCCTCCGGGATCCGCTCCCCCCATTTTGGGGCCGCGCCTAACACCCTCTGCCAACAAACGCGGAGAGCTGGAGATTGGGAGAAGCCGTTCTCCTGCTTCGGCTCCCAAGCTTCCAGGGCCTTGTGCAGCTCGTGCCGCGTGCGCCATGCGCGTGGGCGCGCAGCCAACTCTCCGAAGATGTCGGGGCCGAAGACTTCGCCCAATTCTTGGTCGAGGAGGACCACCAGATCCAACTCATCCGCTATTGCCACGGCTGTCTGGACACAGCGTAGATATGGCGAGGAAACGATGATGCCATAGTCGCCAAAATCACGGAGTGTACGTCCCACCTCCCTGGCGGCCCTCACGCCCTCGTCAGTGATTGGACAATCTCCAGGATATTTCGCTGCGTCCTCCGTCTGATGCCAGCCGGAATCGAACACCGCATCCTGGCGCTCGCCGTGCCGAAGCACTGCCACAGAGGCCTGAGGCCGGTAAGCCATCTCTTCACCTTCGGCTCCTGCGACTCCTTCTCCTTCGACCTCGAGAGAAAGAGCTGGCAAGTCATGCAAGTCCTGGCAGGCCTCGGCCGGGATGCGGGTCGGGCTCGAAGAAGCCATGGACCTCTTGAGCTCGAGGATGGAAGCCAAACTTCTCGCCGGCATGGCCCTAGGAACGGCCGGCCCCGGCCCCTCGGCGGAATGAAGCTGCGCGAGCTGCATCCAAGAATCCTCGTCGTGGCTTGAGGTGTCATTCCAGGACCGAAGTTGCTCCAGGCTCTCTGCATTGGCCTGGCTCCTCTCTGCCGCGGCCCAGACTGTGCGAACCACGGAAGCATGACCCCAGGAGTGCAAGATCAGCAGCAGCACTGCGCCAATCATGAACTGGTACAGCACGGCGGGATGTAGCCTCCAACCCGGGATCATGCTTTCCAACCATGAGAGGTATATACAAGAAAGGACTACGGCCATGGCCATGACTACGGGGTGAACATGGGAAAGGGAGAGCACGAACAGTGCTTCAGCCAGTCCCACCCCCGCGATCGGCGCCGAGAAGATGGCGAAGGCCGGAAGACTGCGCAGGCACGTGATGTCAAGCATCCACACGTGGAGCGCAAAACTCATCGCCGAAGGGGCAAGTGCACATGCCAGAAGAGGCAGATCCTGCGTCAGGGCATAGCCCAGAAAGCCGACCCATCGCAAAAACGAGGTGATGAAACCTGTCATGACAATCACCAGCAAGCTGACAGCACCATGACTCAAATCTTGCTGTAGCATTGCCGGAACGACATTGCAAGGCCCACCAACAGTTGGCGTCTGCACAAACCTCAAGGCCACATCCACGTACACCATATGGCTACCCCAAAGAATGATACAGCAAATGATCGCCGCCGGGATGTTCCTGGAAGACAGAGGTGAATCCGTTACAGACTCATGCGTCGACCTCGCCCACCACCGCCAGAAGCTGGACTGCTCCGGTCTTTCTCTGAAGCTGGTGCGCCCACTCTCAGGGACCACTTGCCCAGTCTTGATGGCATAGATTTTGGAGGTGAAACTGAACAGGTACCAGCACCAGACGGCTGCTGGATATGCGCACAAGACCAAAGCCCTCTGTAACGATTCATTCGCAAAAAGGCCAGGTTCGTGCCACGACTGATTCATGAGGAAGTCCTCCGGGAAGATAGTCGTGAAAGATCTCGAAATCACGAAGACAACCGGAGCAGAAAGGCTTAGCGGATGCAGCTTCAAAGTCATGAGCAGCATAAGTTGGACTCGCCAATAAAACCGCCACGTTGCGACAAGCTCTGGGATCCCATGTCGACATAGCTCATCCATCGCTGCACACATGACCAGTGCACTGGCGGCTTCCACCTTCAAGGCGTGCACACGATATATGCTAGGCAAAAACAGGAAAAACGCCAGAATCAAGATAGCCAGACCTAGCCGAATGTTGGCCACCAGTCTGTCATGATCCTTGCATCTGCCATCCCAGTGAGCGTAGAGCCAGTGGTCCAAAGCCCAATAAATATTGTAGATATTCAGAACCTTCGGGAGAGACTGCCGTTCCAGAAAAGGGCTTGTGAGCAGCATTGGGTCGGTCGTGTCTCTCCACCAATTCCGACATGATCTGCCTGCAGTTCGTAGGCGGTCCATGGCTCTGAGAAGGGTCGAGGCTAGGCAACACTGCAACGCTTCGTGGCTTCTGGGGTCAGGGCCAAGCTGGCGCTCATACCTTGAGCCAAACTGGCTTCGGGCAGAGGACTTGTAGACATCTGGCTTCGGGCTGGAACAGATTTCAAGCAGCCCGCTGATCACATTGCCAAACGTGACTGATCGAAACCCTGCCATCAGCAGCAGCGACAGCAACAAACCCACGAGCCATCCCTCTTTGCAGGTGGACAGGCTGAGGGAATGGGATTTGCGGCGGCGGATGTTTCGCCGGGACGGAAGAATTGCAGTATGGCCCAATGCCTTTCCCGTAGATCCTCTGATATTTCATGACTGCTTGCTTGCAGCAAGTCTTAAGTCGCAGCGCGCCCAGGCGCAATAGACTGCACGAAACTGCATCATGCAAACGTATCACTCCAGAACCGATATCCACAAACATGACCCGAGAATGAAACCTCTTGTCTTCATCTCTTTGATTCTTTTAATTTCGACCTGTGTCTCGGGCCGCCCTTGGTCTCTCCCTGTCTCCCCATTCGATCCGGCATCTGAAGGTCTGAATGGATCTCTCAGCATGATGGCAACCGTGCCGCGAGCGCCAGCGGATAGCTTTGATCCTCACACACAGGCAGCTGAAGGAGTTCAAGCTGGCCTCTGCTCCCGCTCTTGCTGTATCGTTGGAGTAGCTTCCATGCTTCCGATTTATTCCGAAGGTGCGAGTTTCTGCAGCTCCACTTGCCCTAGTCCAACTGCAGCGGTAGCATCAATGTGTTCCAACATGGCGTTGGGATGACTAGACGAAGCTTTCGTGCTGTTCGGCTTTCGGCCCATTGAAACCCTTCGCGCGCTCCTGGGCGCTGCCACTTGTGATGCGTCCAGCACAGATCCGCGAATCTGGCAGCGAGGCTGGCAGGCATGAACATGAGCAGCCGCAACACTTCTCCAACACGCAAACCTGCAGTGGCAGCAGCAGCAGCAGCAGCAGCAGCAGCAGCATTAACGGTCGTCAAACGTGCTTAGTTGGCACAGCCGTAGTCGTCACCATATTACAGAAGAAAGGCGCAAGCGGCCAGACACGGCGGCACGCAGCAGCAGTCGTCGTCGTCGTGGTGGTGGTGGTGGTGGCAGTGGTACTACGTGATTATTATCATTATCAGTAGTAGTAGTAGTAGTAGTAGTAGTAGTAGTAGCAGTAGTAGTAGCAGCAGCAGCAGGAGTAGTAGTAGTGTCACAAGCTTCTTGCTTCATCGAGACTCTGTGTCGCCATGGATGGACTTTC